>MU271304.1:0-99755 GCA_021432655.1 Atractiella rhizophila
AGAACCAGTCTTCAGCGCTTCAGCTTCCAGTTATCACATAATTTGAATACTTTATTTAATATCAAAGAGCATGAAGAAGGATTTTGTTGCAGGGCGAGCTTCAAATTCACAAAATAGAGGACCTAGTCGGAGCATTCACCAATAGCGACTAAACCAGGTTATTATACCAAAACTTTCCTTCTATTCCATCCCGACCAATGAAAAGCTCATTAAAGCAGAAATTACGGGTATGCGTAATCGCCTGAAGCGGTGCCATACTAGCAATAATGGAGTCCCTTAAAGATCTAAGTCTAGGTCCAAGGGTTTCAGTGAATGTGTACACCGATCCCGCGTCTGGTTGTCCCTGAACTGGCTTGCACATCAAGGAGATTACCTATATTCCTCTATTAGAACCCCCCGAGATGACTGGAAATCCAGGCTTCCAGCAACTCGTATCAAAAAGTGAGCTGCTACTTCTACACTGAATAAGGTTCTCCCTCTCTCGTTTTCGATGGAGATAATCAAGTTTGAGGTAATATTCAACATTTCCTTTGGGTGGGAGGAAGCCAAGGTGCAAGTAAAACACAAACAGTATCAATGGGCGAGAAAATCTAAACAGCGAAGGGGAAGCTACGCATATAGTAATAAAAAGGTCTAGTTCTCGCAGCAAATGGCAGAAAAGGTTTGGCCTTGTCAGAGGGAAAGTCGCATGTTACGCTTCCTTTCTTCCCACTGGAAATTGCGGAACTCAAGGTCTTGTAGAAGAGATTAATAGGAGAAGGTGTTTAATGCTTTAGGAGAACATCTTCTACGCGAAATCTAATGGGCTGAATCCATGCTGGAACTTGAGAGAGCTTACTGTCCCGTGACGCGGTTTTCATAACAATATTCATCTGGAATCCACGCCTTGTCACTATCCCTTCTCTATCTCCCAATTCCAGCTCGTTGCCGTTGTCCTGACGTTGGAATGTTGGCTCGTCAGAATGTTGGAGAGGCTACGAACGCCGAGCGCGAGATGGCGACACCGGCTATATGACAATGCCGGATGATAGCTTCTCTCCCTCAAAGGCCAACTCCGTTTATAAAACTTAGGCTCTGCCTGTGAGACTGTCGACTTCACCTTTGACTTAATCCTGAGGAGAGCTCGGAATGGCGCCACACAGTCTCTCCGAATCCCTGGTTCCACTTTCTACCAAATCCCTCCCTCAAGACCAGTCCGCAACCAACTTCGTCCAGTCCTACACACTAGACAGGCACTGGGCATTTGGGAGCGTTCCACAGGGCGGTGTGTCTTTGTCAGCCGCGCGATTCAGTGTATTAATGGAAAGATGCAAACAGGTTACCTCTTGGGACTCATTTTGAACACCTGTCTCAACTTCATTGGCTCCCAACCGGAGCTCAGGGATAAATATAGGGATCCGCTCGTTTTGACCAGCCATTTTTTGAGGAGGAGCGAGGCAGGAAGTCGGGTGGAGGTAGCGGTAGAGGTGGTGCATCGCACGAAGAAGATGTTATGGCTCAACGGTTCCTTATCCTACGACGTTTGTCTGCCTTCCTTCCTTATTCTCCTTTTTTCAGAGCTACCATGAGCGCTGACACGAACGGACTTATCGTGATAGGGAAAGCCCAACATTCACACAACGCACATCTTCACCCTTCACCCTCCACTCCCCTCGTTCCCCCTTCCTGCTCCATCTCCACCATTGCCGACCTATTCTCCCCCTTGTCCGATCGGCATACACCCATCTCATCCCTCCGTTAGAGACTTCCAGCTACTCCCGTGGTATAAGCGGACGGACGTCAAGGTACTAGAGATACCCAAGGAACATTTACAGAGGTCTTTGACGGAGAATGGCGAATGGGGAGCTTTCGTCGATTTCGGGGAGCCAGTCACGGTGGCTTCTTTGCCGTGTGTCTTCCCTTCTTCGAACACAAGAGATGCTGACAAGCATGATGAGGATAGGTTCCTTGTGGACACGTTCAAGAACGTCTGTCTCCCGTTCTCCTCCACCTCCTAACAAAGAGGAAGCAGAACGGTTCGAACTGATTGACCCTGGTGTACAGCTCGCGGAACTCATAGTGGACCAACCACCATCCTGGTACCCAACTTTAGCTCTCCAAATCGAATTCCCCTTCCCTCTCCCACCCCAATCCCCGTCCACCTCGACCTCTCTTTCGACCTCCTCGACCACAACAATCACTTCCACCTCCACCGGAGGGACTACAGCAAAAATAGCGCTCTACGCTTCCTCGCGCGTGATATTGGAGGGAAGATCGGACACTACGGTCGAGGTGTGGATCATCCCTCATGTCGAAGGCGAAGAGTTGGCACAAGATGGGCAGGGATGGAGGGAACGCAGCGTGCTCGTGGCCGTAGGGAGGCAGAGTAACGCTATCATGACTAGCCAGAGGATTAAGGAGTCGAAGGCGAAAAATGTGGAGAAAAGCAAGTTGTAGCCCTGCTGGAGATATCAGGAAGGGAGTAGACTGGGAAAATCTAGATGGATATATATTTCAGTGGTGGGCGCAGTACTGCCAGTGGACGGTATGATTGTGAATGAATGTCGTAGATTCCCACGCATCTGTTAAAACTTAGGTTGAAATGAGCCTAACCATAATTTCGGGACATGATCCCCTTTGTACTGGTTTGGGTTGTTCGTGCTTTTATCGCAGTAAAGCTTATCTCTCAAGGAGAATCGTTCCATCGTACTGTACCAGCTTCCTGTCATCTAAAGTATAACAACACGCAGGCTTAAAATGACGCGAACTGCATATAAACCTGTTTGTCCACTCTTTCTCTGATTAACAACAGATTGTCACTCACTTCGCCTAAAGCCAGGGACAACCCAACGCATGCCCTTCGGGGACCAAGGCTTATTCGTCACTTGCCCTCGTGGAAAGGAACGTACCTGCATGAACGAGATGCTGCCTCTTCTACATGAGGTGTGCCCTCTTATCCTGCCCTTTTCTGAATTCATCCATGGTCAGTGTGCTGACATGTTGTCAGTATCTGGAGCCGTACATATCTAATCAGGGGACCCAAGGAGAGGAGGAGGCGGAGGGAGAGGAGGAAGAGAAACAGGGAGGGGAAGAAGAAGACATCGAGGCTCAAATCGCGCGGGAATTGAACGAGATCAAACAAGCCTCGCTGCCATCGAAGAGGACGATAAGGGTTCATCGCACGAGCTCGGAATGTCGTAGGTCCTTTCCTTCATTCCCAACCGCAATCCAATCCTCTGATTCCTATCCAACGGGATGAAAAGTTTGCCTCTTCTTCCTCTCTCGCGCCATGTCCAATCGCCCAGATCTCTCCATCACCGCTCTCATCACCCGAATGATTCTCGATCTCTCTACTCCTCCAATTCCAGTAAGTGTCTCGGAAGGCACCACAGAGAAGTCAGAAAGCGAGGGTCCGAGAAGGAGGAGTCGGTTCGTGCAACGCATCTATCCTCTCGAGCACACATGTTCGGCGCTCAGTCTGGACAAGGTAAAGAGGACGGCGGAGCAGTGTGTTGTGAAGGCTTTTGGGGATGCCGCGAGGAGAGAGGAGCCGATTAAGGTGTGCCATTGTATCCTTTCATGCAATCCTTTTCCCTGCGTTTCGGTTTGCAGATCGTAGTTTTTGAGTCGCGAGTAAAGAAATTTGAAGCGAGAAAAGCTAATGATCGACAATCCACGAAGCAATAGAAACTCTGCGTCAAAGCTACTAGTCACTAATCGTCTTCTGCTGCAGTATCGGATAGAGCTTACCATTCGGAACCACGACAAACCACTGTCGCGCTCCGTCATCTTCGACATCTTCGCCTCCATCCTCTCCCCCGCCGACAAGTCACAACCAACGGCCGCCCCTCTCCCAATTGCCTCTTTAAAACCAGGAACTGCCGACTTGATCGTCCTCGTCACCGTTCACGAGAACCTGTTCGGTGTCGCGGTTGTAGATGGGAAATTGTGGGATGGGAGAGGACGCAGGTTCAATTTGCAGGCTCTCGCGGAGGAAGCTTTGGCCGCCAAAGAGAAGGTGACAAACGAAAAGGCTTAGACTTCGCTACAGTGCAGTAATATATGGAGGGAAGTACAGTGGATACATTTTAAGGTGTGCAGCATACTGCTTAGTATCATATCTTGCGATTCATTGTATCATTATATGTATCCAAGCTAAAAGTCCTCAGATTGGGGTTGAAGCATATGCGCATAGTCCCTGATTCGTGAATTTCCGTCGCATGAGGCGCTTTCAGCCTTTGCACCACAATTCTGCCCTGGTTTGTCATGTTGCCATCCACGCTGGGATGACAAACTTCATCCCCATCACTGTTTCTTGGGTCTAATATCTTTGAAGACCATCGCTTTCACGATCGTTGCCTTTTCAGACTGCCCACTTTCACACTCGCAGAAATAGCAGAAATAAGCTAGGTGCAGAATTGCAAATCACTTCTATAAACCAAATACATCGGTTGCGATAACCTGTGGACTTCTAGCTAGGGTACTGAGAGATGTGCTGAAACCGACTCGACAAATGCAAACAAAACAAGCTAAGGAGAATTCTGAGATATGAACTAGGCGAATCATAATGGACTGCTGTTGAGATTGGACTAGATTGAGACTTCATAGGTAAAGGAATTAAGAGACACAAAGAAGGAGACAAAAAGGAAGAAGAAAGGGATTCGAGTAAATGCTATGACGAATTCGTTAATGATAAATCTACGACTGTTATCACGGACCAACTGCTTGTGCTGTGAAATACGGGCATGACTTCTACAACGACCGATGAAATCAGTCTGAATAAGCTATGGCGCTGAATATTGTTCTGTGAAACCTGCGTCTGTGAGGGCAAGTGACGGGAAATGGAACGATCGACTGTTGATCCAGTCGAGCGAGAGCATAAAAGCGAAATGTGTTTGGTTGTAGCTGACTTCGTGAGAACATCGAAGTCAGAAGAACCTTCAAGTCCTGCAGTGAGAGCGAGGTGTAGCCGTGTCCGAAGAGTCTCCGCCCATTATCACGTCTCTGTGGTCTTCAGAATTCGTAGGTCCAGTCCTCGCTCACTCCGTGTCCAGCTCGAGGACTAGGACTGGGTGCTCGAGGACGGCTCGGCGGTCTGCTGATAGCGACAGGCAGGGTGGTTGGCGCCGAACTCCTCGGAGGAAAAGGCGACGAAGTCCTCGATCGTGGGACTGTGGTCTGTGGGCGAGAATGGGGAGGTACGGGGAGGAAAGAGTTGTTGATGGACTTGGGTACAGGAGCCCGTACATTGGGGAGAGGTGAAGGAGCTTGTGTCTTCAGATTCGTTCCAATCGCACTACGGATCGATGTTGGAGATGAGGATCGTCTCGATGTCGTCGCACTTTTCCAGTCCACTGGTGTTCTCACTCCTTCGTCCCGCATCAACTCTTCATACGACCCATAGTCTTCGTCCTCCCACTTCTGCCCATTCAACAACCTCATACTCGCGAAGCCGCCAGCCGGCACATTCTGCTTCAACAAGCCATTCGCCGCTTCGAGCTCGAAAGCGATCGAAGGCCGTCTCTTGATCATAGAAGTGGGAACATAATCTCCTTTTGGTTGTGATCGTGATCTCGATCGAGAAGAAAGGGTTTGATTCTGGGGCGGCGAACTGCTCTTTGACGAGTTGGGAGGAGTAGGAATGATGGATCCGCAAACACCACCTGAAGAGTGAGGACGGACCCGGCTTGAGGATGGGCGGTAAGGCGAAGAACGTTTGACAGCGTTGGCAAGCTGAGATTCGAGGGCCTCAACGCGGGAGGAGAAGGTGGCATTGAAACTCGGCGCACGAACGGTTTTTCTATTCCATCACGACGTAATTAGTGGTGATCTCTTTTCCGCACAGAGAGAGAAGTCGTCGTACACGGGACGCTCGCTTTTTCCTGCAGCTGGCTGAGTTGTCATTCGGTAACAATAATGCGGGAGAGACGCACCATCCCAACTACACAGACTGCCTTCACAGATGCATGCCACGCAAGAAGCAGTCCCGTCAGGAAGGTTTGAATATGTGCATTTTCGCCTGATTCCATCTATCAGTAAAACTTGAAGGATGGCAAGACGGAAAGGAGCTCACTTTCGCAGTCTACACAAGTCGCCTATTGCCAACCAACTCTGTCAGGGCCTTCCTAAAGTCATAGCACAAAGTAATAACATACAGGCTTTACTCGCTCTTCTCTGCGACTCATTTGTAGGCACGTATATCCCCAAGCCGTGACTTTTGGCGCCTGAATATTGAATCTGAGACTGAAACGTCGAAGACCCTGAAGCGAAAGAAGGCGTAGAGTAATCATTTCTGACGTCGTGATTGGGAAGTTGGCCCGAAATTGAGTATCGTCTCATGGCGTGAATGTGCGAAGGTCGAGGATAGAAACCGACAATACGTCGAACTTCGTGACAAAGAGATACAGCCGATCGATAAGTGAAACGTGAACGAGCCAACAAGAAATTTGGCAGAAAATCAGAAATCGAGAGATAACCCCAACAACTTGAAGAAAATCGTGACAGTGGTAGAAAGAGGACTTTATCAGAACACTTTATGATAATTGTTATAAGGAGACTTGGAGAGCCGGACTTTACAACTTTTGCACCAGCTAGCAGTAGAAGCGTTGGTCGCAACTCTTCAACAGTCTCATAGTCAATCAAAGCTTACAGAAGGCCCCTATAGCCACCGAAAGTAAGTAGCATAGGGAGTTGGGAACTTGGAAAAAAATAACCTTTCGAAAAAACGCGACAACCACTACTTGGGAACAGTGATCGAATAAGCGGCTGCCAGTGAATTGGCCCATCCTAACGGAGGTGCTCATAGTCTAGCATTGATGCATTCACATTCAGATTTAAATCGATGATGGGGTCCATGCCTTTGCGAAGCATCAACACCCTCTTTGTGGCACTCGAACGACCTCTAGGGGACAGAAGGCGTTCCAAGCAGGAGTAATTCTCGCCGCATACTACTGATGTTAAACGATACCGAATAAGCTACCTCCCTCTCTGATTTTCCATAGACTATTACGTTCGACGAACACCTGAACGAATCTAAGAACCGAAAACGTGGAGCTAATTCATCAGGCGACAAGCAGGACGCCTTCCCAAAACTCAACCAAACAAACGATCTCTCTATAAGAAAATACGCAAGGAAAAGTCTAGGTCTGTTTTGACTTCATGGAACTTGATGTTGAGGTGGCCTGAGCTTGCTCTAGAGATATTGGTAAGCAATGCGAGGCTCTTTTGGGCCGAGGAAAGAAAATCGAAGCATGGAGCAGACTGAGATTGAACTCAGCAGGAGCTCAGCACAATGATCAGAGAGGAGGAAGTTAATCCAAGCGTCTAACTCGAATTTCCAGTTAACTCAGAGTGTAGCAACTTGAAACTGAGAATCGAAGCAAAAACATCTTCCCGAGGCGAAGATGTGAAGTAAAAAGCAGGACGAATCCTGTCAACCTTCAATCAACGCGCGATGGTGAATTCATATTTTTCAGTTAATCCAATATTCGCTACACCTAGTAATACACCAGAAGCCGACACACAAGCACTCACAATGGACGGGTCGCCAAAAGCCAACAGAGCGGGGAATGGCGAGGAGAATGGGTGGTGGAGAATGCGACCGAAAATGCTCGAATGTATACACAAGAAACGAAATGCCCAAGTACTATGAGGTATGACGTTATGGTTTAGGAGCCTCGATGGAGGCGCCAGAACTGGGACTGGAGGACCATCGCTTTTTGAGTTTGGGGATGACGTAGCTGAGAGACTTGACTGGACCAGCGGAAAGGACGCCTTTCATGGACTGGTTGAAGGCTGGACGACGAATGATATTATGCAAGCCTTACCAAGCGTGTCGTTATTCATAATACTAATGGAGAAAGAAGTGATGAGGAACTTACTGTCATCAATGACTTTGGTAAACTCTTCATCAACGACAATCTTCTGCCAAACAGCATTCTCGTCCACCTTCTCTTCCGTCTCCTTCTTCACACCCCCCAGTCCCTTCTGCAGATTCCATCTCCCCTGATAAGTGCCCCAAATCTTCCCCCTCAGTCCCAATGGGAGCTTCCTCGTCAGATCCGCTCTCATCCTCGGATTCTTGTCCTGCTTCAAAGTTCTGACTTCAGAGCCTACAACGGATGTGGAAGGGCCAGACTGGAAAGCGACGTGATGTTTGAACCCAGAAGAGATGAAGCCACCGTAGAGCTGACGGAACTGGTCCAGCTGGTTGGAGACTATGTTTCGCACTTTGTTGGGGTTCTCCCCAACCGCCATGCGGAAATCGCCCCTGTAACTCAGACCGGCAATCGTCTCGTAGAGGTCTTGCTCGCTGAAAGTTTCGGGGAGGAGTAGGAGAGAGGTACGGAAGGAGTTTGCGAGATTAACTTGTTGATCGAGACGTATGCGGGGATCCTCCCGTAGAATCTTGATCTGTCAACACGAACATCGTCATTTGCATCACAAGAGGAATGGAACGACGAACGGGCTTGTGCATCCTCCCTCCAAGGTAAAGCGTTTCCCAATCTAACAGGTCGTTCCTTAAGGTGTCTACAGAGACCACACCGTACTTGAGGTGCTTTCCGGCGATCTCCACATTGACGTTGAACCACACTCCAGCTCCCAGGCGTTCCTCAGCCCAGGTGATAGCTCCGCTCCCCATCCACCTCATCGGGACGGCATAATGATGTGGGTTCTGCTGCAGATTAACAGCATGCCAATGCTCAGGATGAGAGACGGCAAAGACGAAATCTAGCAACGGTTTATCCTACACCACAGGGAGCAGACGAATCAACAATCCGCATTCCTCAACAACCCCACCTCGGTCTGAGCAACGAGATGCCGAAATAACTCACCTCTGCGGTGTAGCCTTTCTGACGAAACACTCCGCTGCCGTAAGCAAACGCGTAGCGGATAGGAGCTCGGAATGACGACACTACTTCCTCCAAGTCCCGTAACACCTCCTCAGGAACCTTCACTACCTGATTCCTCCCAAAAGACGCCGGTAACCGTCCAGGCAGCCATTGATAGCGAAGCGGTCGAGGAAGAGGAGTTTCGGTTTTGGGACTTTCTGGAGAAGCTGTATGGGGAGGAGGAGGGTCGGGAACGCTTTTCAAGACGGCAGCAGGAGGTGCAGGCGCAGTTGTTCCGGATTTGGTGGGCTGGGAGTTCGAAGGCGGCTTCTTGAAGGGAAAGGGAGGTGGAGGAGATGAGGCCGAGGAGCTTTGAACGGTCTCGGTAGACAGCCAAGCGATTAAATGAGGTTTAGGGTACGGTCTGGTGTGGGCGAGTCTGGAGACTTGAGCGATTGATTTGGAGGAGAGTATGAACTGCTCAGGAATCGTCAATGCGTTGTTGAGTAGCAACGGGAGGACTGGAAACGCACCGACATTATTTATTCTGTATTTCTTGTGAAAGTTATGAGCTGAATGAATGGAGGTTCAATGATTTCTGATTTCTGATGGCAATATTGACACTTGTCTCTGCTTGTGGTGGTTGGTTTGAGTGGTCTCGTGACGCGTTCAATCAGTTTATCACGTGTTCATTTTATTCATTTCCCATTTCCGAAGCCAGCATAGGAGGATGGATCAAGGAGCCAATGATTACAAGAGGTCCTGAAGTCGCTATATCTCAAGGATCGTGAAGTGGGTATAGATAGTTCCGGACATCTCTTCTGTTCGGCTGCTTATTTGCCATGCGAGTTGGAGCAACCCAGTGAACGGATTGAGTCAAGTCAGGTAGCATGGAGGATGGCATTGAGCATATATGGCATACACGAAAGACCCAACTGTGAGAAATTACGAGACCAAAGTGGAAGCGGTGTTGGCCTCGTATTTGAAGTTAGGGGCGATCTGGAGCTTGGTCTTGTAGTACCTGACGAGCCTGTGGATCCTGCTCTCGATCAAGATGAGGCGGAACTTGGAGTCTTTGTCCTTCCTGTTCCTCTCCAAGTGCTTCCTGACGGAAACAGCCTTTTGCATCAAGTGATGAAGGTCCTCAGGGTACTTCGGTGCGAGCCCTTCATAACTCATCAACATTTATCCCACAATAAACGATGAAGAGAAAAAAACGTACCTTGAGATTTGAGGATACGTAGGATCTTGTTACCAGTCACGCTCCTAACTTGAGCGATACCGTGGGAATCCCTCAGAACAACACCGATCTGGGAAGGGGTCATGCCCTTCCTGGCCAGTTTTGCGATTTGGTCAGAGACTTCGTCGGGAGTCGTCTTCAGCCATCGTGGAGGAGTGCGCTTGTAGGGAAGGGCGGATCCGGAGATACCCTACTGCGATGTCAACATCGTTTGTTAGGCAAGAACCAGATCAAGCGGACCTTGTGGGGATTGTGCATACGACCCCTGCGTATTCAGTCAGCTCATAGTTATATGGTAAATCGAAAGGTAAGAAGGCTTACATGGCTGCAGAACGTTAGTTGTGAAAGTGAAAAAGAGAAGTCGGTGGAAGCGTCGAGTCTGAAAGAGCAAAATCACCGCGAGGGTGCACTCTAGTCAGCTCCTGGGAACACATTGGGGATGAGGGCTATACCTGGAACCTCCTTCAAGACTATCAGAGTCTGCCTTCAGGAACAGAAGGAAGAATCTTACCTTTTTACGGTCGTTGCAAAATCAGCAAGGCCACCATTTTGAGTTTGCGTGATTCCGCAGCAGTTGTGGCTGGTGTTTTTGTATCAATCGGTGTCGTCGCCTCGTCCAGTTTCTAGGTTCGTGTTTTCATTTTAAAGGTAAGCATTCCTATTTGTGGTGAAGGGTTAGAGGGTTTGAGAGGCTCTTGGGCTGGCTCCAAATGGTTTTATGGTTGAGACGGGGTTGAAGAGTCTGTCATGTTTGACATGGCTAGTCTTCGGGAGCAGCAGAAAGTGACATGGAATAACTTGCATTGGGATGCAAGCGTGGTTTCTGAAGCACTGGTCCACCGATAAAGTGATTGGGCCTGTTGAGCTGTTTAAGAGGTCAACCCGAGCAAGCGAGAGGATGGGGCAGATGTGATACCTCTCGATTCTTGGTGGACTGTCGGGATGGATGTCGAGCGCTCTCCACTACAGCTGGCTATCCTATGCTTGCACACGAGTCTGACCAGTTCATCAGCTGACCAAGTATCTTGTCCAGGACCTAGCTCCTATTACCTCTTCACTCCATCATGAAATTGAACATCAGTAACCCGGCGACGGGTCAACAAAAAAGCTTCGATGTCGATGATGACAGGAAAGTGTGCGTATTTCTGTCACTCTCTGGTTTTGTGCATGCTCAAGTATGATGGATAGTCGCGTTTTCTACGACAAGAGGATGGGTCAAGAGGTCCCAGCCGATAGTCTGGGCGATGAGTTCAAGGGATATATCGTCAGGATCACTGGCGGCAACGACAGTAAGTCGGTCTGCCTTTCAATATTCGTCGTCTCTGAGCTTGTACCGTGAACGACAGAGCAGGGTTTCCGTGCGTCATACCCCTAGTCCATGAGTCCATGATCGACCTCTCTCACATTCTTGAACAGCCATGAAACAAGGAGTCCTCCAACAACAACGTGTCAGGCTTCTCCTCTCCAAGGGCCACTCTTGCTTCCGCGAACGACGCACTGGCGAGCGAGTCCGCAAATCTGTTCGGGGATGCATCGTCGGATCTGATATTGCCGCTCTTGCTCTCGTTGTTGTCAAGCAGGGAGAGAGCGACATTGCTGGACTGACCGACCAGATTCTTCCCAAGAGGTTGGGTCCTAAGAGGTTCGTCTCACCTTTGGTCTTGTAACAAAGATTCCGATACTGATTCTTTGTGCGCGTAATGAATAGGGCTACTAAGATCCGCCGAATGTTCAACTTGAGCAAGAAGGACGACGTGACCAAATTCGTGGTCAGGAGGGAGGTCAAGTCGACCAAGAACCCCGATAAAAAGCCTTACCAGAAGGCTCCTAAGATCCAAAGGCTCGTCACGCCCGAGCGTCTGCAGAGGAGGAGGAGACTGCGGGTGCGTCTGCTTTCCCATCACCCTAGCTTCATCCCTTACGCATCATGGGTCTGATGTTCTGTTTGTGTGCGTTACAGGCTTTGGCTCGCAAGACGACTGAGCGCCAGAAGGTCCAGATCGAGGAGTACAAGGCTGTCGTCCACAAGCGCGCTGAGGAGAGGAAACAGAAGGTCGCTGCTCTCAGGGAAAAGAGGTGCGTCCATCATCTCTTTTCTGCCTCAAAACTTTGGGATGGATTTTGATGTTGCTTTGATGGGATAGGCACGCTCACGCATGAGCTTAGGGCAAGTTGGTGCGGTTGGGCAGTTTCGTCGTTATGATTGAAGATATATGCTATGCAATCCTATGCCCAGGTTACTTTTTTCTCCATCCGGGCGCGTTAAGCATCACGACGTTTGAGGAGAATCAACATTCTGACATTGATTCAAGGTATAATGAAGGTATTATAGCGAATATAACATTGCAAGACTTCCAACGATCAACGATACCGTCGTAGAAGACAGAATGTTGACCTGGATTCAAAATTTAGTTTATGTGCACTTAGAGAGCAAGAAATCGACTGCACCTGATTATTAGACAATAAATCTACTCCACAGACCTTGACTATTTCTTCTCCTTCTACCTTCTTGGAATAGCTATTCACGACCATCTTGCGAGTTTTTGA
The DNA here is from genome assembly GCA_021432655.1 of Atractiella rhizophila. Classification (NCBI taxonomy): domain Eukaryota; kingdom Fungi; phylum Basidiomycota; class Atractiellomycetes; order Atractiellales; family Hoehnelomycetaceae; genus Atractiella; species Atractiella rhizophila. Next base: position 12,598 of record MU271304.1, read on the forward strand.
GTAGAGAGTTTGTTGGAGTGTTGCGCCGAGCAAGGAGTCAAGCTGTGGACCCAAAGGACGTGATCAGATCACGTCTATTGTCTTTCAGTGGGAGGGAGGAGACGAACGAGCGATCCGAGGACGCCGCTTCCCGCACCGACTAGCACCAAATGTGCCGCTCTCTCCCAACCACATATCGGGTTCTGGATCAAGAGTGAAATGGTGGCCGTGAATCCTATGAGGAGTCCACCTAGGAGAGAGGAGAGGAGGCCGAGGGAGGAGACGCCTCCATTTGTGCCTTTGGGGACCGGACGGAGGGTGGTTATGAGCAGAGGAGGTTGGGAGGAGAGGATGCCGAGCTATTTTAGTGTACTTTATTAGAGGGTGAGGATTGGGAGTGGGAGCGGAAGACTGACCTCGCTCGATAGCTGTACAAAGCGAATCAGACTGTTATACCAGAAAAGGAAGGAGAGACGGAGAGGAAGACGAACTGTGTCACCTGCACAAACGCTCCAGAACGCGACACCGATAAATATCAGAGCGCGAGACATGTTTCCATCACCCTCGCTCCTCTCTATCACACACCAGTCCCTCCGTCCTTCTGGAACTCGAAAGGCGTCCTCGTAGTACGATCGCCAGAGGAGAGCGGAGACGGTGCCGATGAGCGAGTTACAGAGGACTTGGAAACCATTTCGGTTGCCTCCTGTCAATGCGTCCGCGGCTCCTTCGTCCAGTTCACTCTTCACTTTCGCCTTTACCTTTTACAGTCCATGCTGACATTAGATTGTTTAGCTGTGATTTGGGATGGGAAACACCTTGGTAGCTCTCGACCCGGCAAAGTAGAAAACGAGCAATGAGATGCCGAAGAGCTTGAGAGGATTTGCCTGCACACGATTAATATAAGGACTGCATGACGTGTAGCATTTCACGTACCAGCGTGAGGTAGCCGACAAGAAGGGCAGTTATGGACCCTGATGTGCTCAGGGAACGCTTTCGAAGGCCATACGCCGCGAGGAGGATAGCGACAATGAGTGCAGAAGGATAGATGTCGGGGGACATGATAACCACCACTTCTATATCACTCTTTCTGTGAATAGTTTTCGTAAATCAGATATAACGAAGAAGAACTGTAGATCACGTGATGAAGGAATCAGAATCCGACGCTTTGACACATTGACACAAATCGGAAAGTGCACGAACAGCTCTCTGCCAAGACAAGAGAATCTGAGACGATGTCAAGTGATCCTCAACTCAACGTATTTACCAGCGCCTTCTTCGCTCCACAGCCACCTCAACGGCGCGGCTCCCATCACGTCCCAGCTTGCACACCCAGTTTCGCATTGCTGGCAAGGGAGCCGCCTGCACTTGGCTGAAGAAAGGATTCCGCTCGAACAGGCAATAGACGTTCCACTTAGGAGCTACTGTACCGAAAATCAGGGGAAGCGGCTTTCATGTGAGGAGGCTCCAGCCGAAAGGAAGGACTCCGCCAAGCATCGGAAAGCTCCATGGTGATAGATTGCCGCGGCAGACTGCATCCCACTGACAAGTGGGCGACGTTCAGGTTCAGGGGAGCTTCGTCGTGAGTTGCGAACCGCCGCAGAGAATGCATCGAACATGCATGGATCAAGATTCAAGATTCAGGATGAGAACAAAGAACTTGGGCGATACCGCCCACTCCTTTCACCTTGAAGCGAACATCTCCCCGAATTATCGACCTCCTCGCCCTGTCGAACGATTTCCACGGTTATACACCGGTACACTGCAACGAGCTGTCGATTTCAAGCGGTCATCGACACTACCTGCCGAAAATCGTTGGTCTAAACAGGGGTTTACGAGCACAACGGGAGCCGCTGAGACTTTGTTTTTTGCATAAAAGTGCGTCAGGCCTGTCTGCTGGCCATCTACTTATCTCACTTCTTCCCAAGTTATTGACTGTTCTTCTAGTTAGCAGTTCCTTGTACACTCTACGGTATACGACTCCTAGACGCGTTACGTTTACGTCAGTACAGACCAACCTGAATCACCATGTATCCTTCCAAGCTTTCAATCGCCTTCAAGCTCCTCTCCCTCGTCGCTACCGCACGAGCGACGGTGGAACCTCAGACGTTCGTCAACATCCAGAATTCGCCAGGTCAGCTGGGCAAATTCAACGTGTTATCAGGTATGTCTCGTCCGTCTCTCCATAAATACAACACTAATGGATCATATGTGTTTCGATCAGACGACGTACGTCTCCTCTAGAGTCTTTCTAGTATAGACAACTAAAACGGAACGAGGCAGCCCCAAAACTTCATATTCGACTTCTTCAATCCATCTTCGCAAGTGGGCATCTCCACAGGTCTTGATGGTATGTCCCCTTTTCTTCCCTTCCGTGCAAGTTGCTCAGGCTTGTTTGTTACGGTATGATAGGTCGTACAGTAGCGGCCGACGTCCGTAACTTCCCTGCTCTCATCGGCAACGGAGTAGCGATCACCCTCGGTTTCCTAGGTCCGTCTCCTCTTTCTTCCGTGCAGCCGCACACTTGAACATGGACGTTCCTGATTCGAGTTGTCGCTTGTGCAGGACCCTGCGGTATGAACACACCTCATGTCCATCCTCGCGCCACCGAGTTCAATCTCGCCATCAAGTGCGTCTTCTCCCAACGCTGCTACAATAATATTGACCTTGCGTGCGTTTCTACAGTGGCACGCTCCGCTCCGGATTTGTGCAAGAGAATGGAGCAAAGTTCATAATGCACGACACGCAACCCGGACAGGCTATCATCTTCCCGCGTGGAGCTATACATTTTGAGCAGAACGAGGGCTGTGAGGTCCGTTTCCTCCCCCTCCTAAGCAGTATCGGTACAAAGAATGTGCACTCACTGAGGGATGGACACAGCCCATGTTCTTTGTCGCCGCATTCTCGAGCGAGGACCCCGGAACGGACCAGATCGCCAACACGCTCTTTCAGAACTTGCCAAGTGATGTCGTGTCTGCTGTACTCGGCGGTATTGGCGTAGAAGCTGTGGAGGGGATCGCTTCTATCACCCCGTATGCATCTAACCTTTCGGATGGAGCGAGACTAATGCTATGCTGGCGTGTGATTCTGTATTGTAGGAGCAATGTGGCGTTTGGAACGGAGGAATGTTTGAAGCGATGTGGTCTCACCAGACCAGGACCTAGTGATCAATGGAACGACCGTACGTCTCCTCCACCGTCTTTACAGCATGGTGATGTTGACGGTTGATTTTGTATCCAGTCACAAACAGCCTTGTCGCTTCTACTGCTAGCAGCAGTGGCAGTAACAACCGGATCGCAGGTATCGGTTCTTCGGACTCTACGGGAAGCAGTAGCTTGAAGATCGCACCTGTTGGAGCAGCGAGCGAGAATTCGGGCAATGGATCGAGTGGGACTAATAAGGTGTTGCTCGCCCTTCTGGTGCGTTTTTGTTCATCCTGATGGAGAGATAAACAACGTTCGATGGAACGATATAGATTGTCGTCCTCATCTTCAATCTGGCCATCCTCGGAGGAGCCGCCTACCTCTTCTACCACTACCGCTCCAAGGCTCCAGGGTCCCAGAAGGATTCCACTCGATCGCTCTACTCCGTACCCGTCATCCAAACCCCTACTGGCGCCAATCAACGTTGGACAACAGCACCCGCGCACAGTCATCGCCGCTCACTCACACCAGAGAGCACGCCGTTGAGGGATGAGAAGTACGATGGACCGGAACGTTTTGATAGGTCCCCAAGTCCCTCTAGGAGTAGCTTCCATGCGACGCTTGGGGATAAGGAGTAGATGATGCAAATCACTTGTTGGAGTGCGTGTACAGTGTAGTATCATGTAATGCTAGACAGTGAGGGGAGGATAATGGACCTTTAGATTTCATAATAAATACAACATGGACTTTGTCGCTCTTTATATCACTCATAAGCGCTACGTTAGACTTCAAGGAACATTAAGAGAATCTGGCGACAATCTACGATGCCACGGTCTCGAAAAATTGTTGTCTATTTGATAACCCAGTCATGACAACGCGGTGAAGATGAAAGATGCAAAGTAAATACGAAATTAGGTTCGGCTAGCTGTCATGGCATGTCATGGTTGTGAACCTTGTTTAGCAATTGAGACTGTCGAATCGTCGAGTTTGTGGCTCGAATCTGGATATCTCGCATGATCTAGAATGTCCTCAGCCAGCCTTCCGTCCATGCCAACGGTGCCCAAGAAGCGACGAGCTGGTTCGATTGCCGTTGCCAAATCTGCCTGTGTCAGCTGCAAACTCGCCAAGGTTCGTGTGGGCTTCACACCCCCCGCTCTTTTCTCGTGGTTAAACACTACTGATATGATGGTTGTCGCTCAGCGAAAGTGCGTGCGCGATAACCCAGCGGAGCCTTGCGTGGCTTGCGCGCAGAGAGACACTCAGTGCATCTCCACTGGTCCCGACCACACCCAGTCACGCTCAGCCTCATTCGCGGTCTCGAGACTTGGACCGAGAGAGAAGAGGACGGGAAAGATCCTCGCGACAGCGCAGATCATCTACGGAGACTCGTCCTCATACCTTCCATCCAGCTCAATCGCCGGTCCGAGTAATAGGGCCAACAATAATCTCGTTCTCAGCAATCTTGCTTCGACACTCGCTTACGAATTGCTCTCCCATTCATACCTACAGTGGCCATACCCTATATGTATGCTTTTGTTTCTTCTCGCTGAGCATCCGTTAATCTCACTTGCGTAGGTAATAAGTGAGATTGATATCTCTATTCCACAACTTTCCGCTCACTCATGAATGAAACCTTCCAAGGATATATCCAAACCTCCCCGCTCTCTTCGAAGCAAAGGGAAGAGACGCATCTAAAGTAGGCAAATATGCAGAGGTCTGTCCATCTTGCTCTCCTTGCATCTTGCTCATTCCAGTTGCTCCCGCAGGTTCACGTTGCTGTCCTAATCGGTAGAGTTGCTTCTTTGAATCCCACGCCCCTGAACTGAATGAGCAACCTCTCATTCGCAGCTCACGCCGCGCGCACCATCTCCCACTCGGTGCGTCTCAGTAGGACTTTCCCGCAGCTTCTGACTCGATCTCTGCCCAGGCGCTACTTGGACCTCTGGCTTTGAAAACTCCTCCGCGGCTGTCCGGCGACCTGCGACAGTTTGGCAGACAGCGAGAAGCTGCGATGCAGAACCTCTTGACGCGTGCTCTCAGGTTGTGCGATTATTCTGGGGCGCTCGAAGAAGCTTCTGTGGAGAGTGTGGTGACTTTGTTGGATATCGCTAGGATCATGTGGCGTATGTCCTTTCCCCTTTCCTTTTTCTCTTTATTGACATTGGACGCCTGGTAATGAAGGCGATAATCCAAAGATCGCCTCAAAGTATTTTGACTACGCCCTGCAGCATTTCAGGACGATTTATCGAGACCAAACCATCGAATCTTCCACTCGACATTTCCTGCACCGAGTAAGTTTATTTCGTTCGTTCAGATTTAGATTGATGTCTCTCAACAGACATGCGCGCAATGGCTCTTCGTAAGCCTGCTTTCTGCTTTCTCTCTCCCCAGTTCATCCTCCTCGACAGGTCGCCGATGTGCGGATAGCGGTGCATTTGCGTCGGATGCCTCTAATAGGGGACGAAGAGACGGTGGACCTATTCAACAGCCTTCCGATTAACCCTCGCCTGTTCCTCTCCCCCGAAAGTCTGCAGCAGCTCGATCCAGAAACGACAAGTGAGCATAGGGAATTGATCAAGTATGCTTCTAGTCAGGCTCTCGATAGATCTTATGCTATTGCTTGTTCGTATTTCCTTCTTACATGGAAGCACAAGCGTTCTGATTTGGCACGGTGATTGCAGCCGTCGTCTTGAAGAATTGTCCGCAGAAGGAGAAGGAGAAGATATTGCAGACGATGATGGACAGGTTTCAGCGGTACCATCGTTGGAATCGGCTGAACCGAGAGTTCGCAGTGTGGGAAGTAGGGCCACAAGAAGTTCGTACTTTCTCGTTTTGCCAGCCTATATTTCTCAAAAAAATCGTTTAGGCACAAGTCGAGTGGGAAGTCATTCAGGATCAAGTCGACTATGATTCCACGTACACTTCCCACACTTGCTCCTGCGTTGATGCTGATGAAATGGCGATGTGCGCAGGTTGTTTATGTGGTTCCAAGTCCTCTCCGAACAACTTGACAAGTGCCCAACACCAGCTTTACAAAAGCTATACGACGCACACAAGCCCCGAGTGCGGTCAGAGATAAACAAGATCAGTGGGTGGTTGACGAAGCGACTACAGCAGGTACTACATTTAAGAACATAAAGGTGCGTTGCTGACGAGAGACTTTGTCAGGATCCCCCTGGCATCCAAGGTTTCTCAGCTACTCAGTTTCGAGCTCTGTGCGATATATTCGATTTTCTCCCAATCGACTTGTTGGTGAGATTAGCTGCTGAAACGTCACCATCTCCCGTGAAGGCGAAGAGTCTACAAGGGATCAAAACAGCGAAGATGGCACTGGGATTTTTCGGATCGAAGGTGGGCTACTCTCACCCGATTGCAGCACAGATTGATGCCATGCATGTAGTTTGCCGAAGATGTTGCAAGTCTGGAACGCGCAATGGACAGGTTTTCCCTTGTCACCACGCCGGTTCGTTTCCTTCCACAACTAACCCGAGACCTGAGCTCAACCACCAATATCCAGTCGTCAAGCGATTCGTCCCCCCGAGCGCCAGCTTTGATTCCCACGCACCCACTTCCCTCCCCACCGAACACTATCTCTCCAGGCTCACAGCAGATGCATTCATCTCCTCCTACTTCTCTCCCTACCTTTGACCAGCAACAACAACCGCAGCAACTGCATCCATCTCCTCCTCCTTCATTTGGTCAGCATCAGCAACAGCAAGTCCCGCCAGTCCACCTATCTCCTCCTACTTCTATACCTACTTTCAACCCGCAACAACAACAAATGCAGCAGCTGACATATATCACGCCTCCCCGAGATCCTTCAACATCCCTCCATCCCTCCCCTCCGCATGTCCCTTACTCCTCTGCACCTGCCGCAGTGGCGTATACGACCAATCAACCTTCAATCTCATATCCATTTCAAGGTCAACCTTCTCAAGCTCTGCCTCACAGTCAGGTTTTCTTGCATGACCCTCAATGTTTAGGAGCACCGACAATCGCTCCGCGTCAATCGTTTAGCAACTTGTATACCTACGTCAACAATCCTTCTGGGGCACCAACACATGGCAACCCCTACTCCTCCTTCAATCCTCCACAACCTCTTAGCGATCCTGTCCAGAGAAACGCATACGACCACGCAGGCACCTTGCAGTCTTCGAATCAAGCAGCTGGTTTCTCCCTGCATTTATCCTCGGTTGCGGAGGAACCAACCTTAGGTTACAATTTCTCGGCAGCACCATACGATCCTTCGCAATCACTTGCTACACCAACGACTTTTACCCCCTATGCGATTGGAACCGAGGAAGGGGACGCCCCAATCAACTACATACCCAGCTCAACGCGCTTTGGCCCGTCTGATTACCCCCAGCCAGCGTTGGATCAGTCGCAGTATCAATATCAGTACCAGTATCAGTACCAAAATGGGAATCAGCCTGAAGACGTTTTGACTGGCCATCAGACCACGCACGCCTTCCAAGGTAATTCTTCTGGCAGCAGTACTGGATATCCGGCTTCGAATCAATATCAAGTTCCTTCTGGCAACGTCTCCGAGCAGCAATACCAACAATCAGGATACTCGAATCCGCCGTCGTTCCCTTCCAGTTCTTCCGCTCCATTTAAACAGTACCCCAGCTATCCAGCCCAGCCACCTCTGCCGTCTACCACTCTTTCCCAGGCTTACTATACGCCAAACGTCTACGTTCCTTCTCCACAGGCATCTTCAGCTTCGGCCAACCTGCACGATTACTACGGCGCATTCAACCAGCAGCATCCGTCAGTAATGGCTACCACTATCGACGCTACGTCGTCTTCTAACGATGGATCATACTACGGCGGTCCGGCCAACGGAATGCAACCTCCAACAGTCCTGCAGCAGCCTTTTTCTTTTCCGGAGATGGAAGATGATCCAAATGCAAGGACGGAACAGCAAAGGATTGCAAGCCAGATGGTCGAAAATATCTTGGCTGATATCGCTAGGAATGGGGCTGCTTCTCCATAAAACTTATGTTAACTTCCTGTCCCTCGTTTCCTCACCACATCTTTGGCAGCCTTTTTCTTAAATTCAGTATTTTTGTGACTGAAGATAGTGAAATGTTCGAGTAAAAGCAATTTCGCCACTGGATGTTTATTGGTGTTTTTATGCTTTAAAATATCGCTCGCAGTCTTTCCGGCTCTTTTGTTCGTCTTGCTGGCTGTAAGTTATACTTCTGGAGCTTGGCGCACAAATATACCAATATCAAGCTCGTCATACCCACTACATACACTAACCCACAGCCTCCGTCTGGATTCGCTCCAGCTCCTTTTCAAACAGCGTCTTGTGAAATATCCCGTCGACGTCGAAGAATGCGTTGAAGGGCTTCTCGAAATCGATTGACTGTTGCCGTAGGAGCGTGTTGCCGATATTGTTCACGCTTTTGTATGTTGTATTGAGAGAGTACGAGGGGCAAGGCGCGAGGGAAAGAGGATGCGGGCGTGTCCAAGGAAGGAGAGGGAAGGAAGGGACTTTTGCGACTTTGGAGGACACGGCGAGGGTCTCGAGTTGTATCTGTGGTCTCACAGTGAGATAGATTGGCTAAGAGAGTGGAAGAACAGACTCTAGAATTGACGAAGGTTTTGCGGTTACCCAAGAAAATGTTGTCGCCTTCGACATAAGTGATATATAATCCGAGAAGGGAAGAAAGGATAACATAACTGTCCTCCATTCAGCCTTATTCGAGGAGAAATCTGGTAAAAGAGACATACATAGCAACACACACTCCCACAATCAACTTGCTCTCATGAAAAGGAGTCATGTATCCGTACGCGCTCCCTCCAGTGCCAATGATCACGGCCGTCCATCCCAGCACCAATCGGACGTCTGTGTGCCGATAGGATCGGTTGAAGTTTCCTGACCGTGCAAAGTACTATTCCCGTTACTTTCAGCACATGGAGTTCTAACGGGCACCACCAGGCGATAGAAGCATAATCACCTCTTTGACGGCATCGTCGCACGCGTTCTTCAGGTCGGCAAGATTGCGTATATTCACTTTTATCGTTTCTTCTGAACTCCTAGATGAGGCCTCATTATCTTCACCTGCCAAGTAACACGACACAGCAACCTCACTCTATCACCCTTCCTTGGCAACAAAAGGACACTCACCTTCCTGACCTCCAACCAGTGTGGTGTCCTCTACCGCTTGTGCACTTTCCCCAGCTGATTTCACTTTCTTCTTAGCCATAGCTCTTAGCAGCTTGATTTCAGGACGTTTCGAACTGGCGACCTAAAATCTACACTAAATGCTGGGGTCGTAGATGCTTGCACAATTGTGTGTGAATATGCGGTGGAATTTGTGGTCACGACGTGTCAAAAATCCGACCGCAGAGGAAGTTATGTTTGTTTGAGATCACTACATCTGCTTAATAGGGAACGGGACGTGAAGAGCCGAAATTATGATTGATATTGAAACAAGGTGAAATACAAAATGATGGGAATCTTGTATGTTAGGGTACAAATCGAATCATAATTAGCTATAAACCCAAGGACTTGCGATTCAAGAACGGCAGACAAGCCAACCGATTAAGGAGTCAAAGAGTCAAGTAACCAGGCACCTCTGCTACACCAAAAGACTAAAGAGAAGAAGATGAATCATTCAAGACGTGTTGTAGACCAATGAGTTTCGAAGGACTCGGATGATCCCTGTCTGATCGTCCGCAATCACGATGATGGCATCTTCAGCTGTCGCTGCTTCGCCTGGTGCTGGGAGCTTCGAGGATCGCGACGACGGAGCAAAACGAGGATCGCCTGCTTTCGCGAGGTGCTGATATGTACGATGCGGAGCAAAGATGGCGCAAGTGGTGATGTTGGAATACGCTACACCATCCCCATTCGTATTAATGGAGCTGTTCTAGTAGGAAATGAATGAAGGAACACACCTGGAAACGCTTCATACGAAGATTTATCTCGCTTTTTAAAATTCCAGCTTCGGGAATCACCAATCTTTGATTCCCAAAGATACACCCACTTGTCTTCAGAACCGCTGATCACAAAGCTCGCACCATCGCTGAAGGTGGCCTGCGGGAATAATGACATCATTTGAAACGTTTTCTCAGGAAACAAATCTTCTTACCTTGATCTGCGCGCTCGTCAGGGTATGTCCTTCATACTTCTCCTCCAGACTCTTGTCTGCCAATGAGTAAAGACGGTGTTTGGAGTCGTTACTCGTGATAAGGATTCGATTGCCATCTGCTGGCGCAATATGCGTAATCTTCCTCCCCTTCTCCTCCTTCTTCGACTTATTCCCTTTATCGCCCTTCTTCGCATTCTTCGCCATTATCGAAGTGTTCAATTTGAGACTGTCTGATTCGAACAGCATGCATTCTCCTGTGAACGTGCCCACGCAGGCGAGGGATCCGTCGTTAGTAAAGTTTACGCAGGTTATCAATCCAGGAATTTCAGTCCACAGATGTACTTTCTTCTCTATTCCCACGTATAACGTGTGAGCGGATGGAAAGAAGAAAAGGCACAAGTACCTGGAATATTCCACAGACGCAACTTGGCATCTAGAGATCCGCTGATGAAGAAGCGGTCATCGCGAGGGTCTACAAAGAGTTCAGTGCGGGGGAGGACAATGCGAGAATGTATGCTCACGGAAAGCGATGGATGTCACGAAATCGCGATGCAGGAAGGTCGCGAGACATGTGTTCTTCGTCACATGGTACAATCTCACTGTATTATATGGTATCAGCTTTTTCAAAGTGCAAGGATGTGCATAATGACGTACCAGTCTTGTCCATGCTGGAGCTGAGCAAGAAGTTATTCTTGCTCCAAGCCAAATCCAAGACATCCTGGGTATGATCGGCGAAGCTGAGGACAGGAATGGGGTGAAAGATGGGCATCACGTTACTCTTGCCAGTATGAGGATCGACCAGAGACTCGTCCCTCTCCGCCGGATCAGAAAGAACCTCGTATATCCTCACGACACCATCGTGTCCGGCAGTAGCAAGGAACCTTCCGTCCAACGAGAACTTCATCGCCCATATCGCCTTCCCCGTCTTCACGCTCGGCCCTCTTGCGCTCCCATTCACACTCGTTCCTTTCGACGAAGACGCCGTGTTCGCCCTCGCACCGTGTCCGTGTCCGCTCTCAGAGATGGGGACAGCAGACGCTGGTCCATGACCAGGTTCGGAGCGCTGAGTGCGTGCAGGATGACTTTCACTTCTTCCACGCCCGGTGTGCCCAACCTCAGATTGTACACGACCATGGCCGGACGTTGAAGGGTTGTTGGAGGCGAGAGAATCGCTGGATGGCTGTCGGTAGATGGAAGGAGGCGCGTTGATGTTTGGCAGAGACATGATATTGAGCTCTTGGGCCAGAAAAAGCCTGTCGAAATCTTTCTTGCTCTTGTTCTTCGACCACGTCTAAGCCGCCGTCTCAGTTAGCGAGCGCGAGATGGGAGGAAGGGAAAACGAACCTTGATATACCGGACCTTGTCATCCTTACTTCCCACACTCTTCGTTTGGCTCGTCTGCGTTGACGTTCGATTGAGTTTCGTTGGCTCAAAGGACGAAGAGCTTGACTTGTTTCCCATGCGGGAAAAGAATCCTTTCTTCTGAGCGGCCGCTGGACTCTTGTTCGCCAAATTAGGCATAGAATCGTTCCCACTGCTGGCCATGGACGCTGGACGCTGAGAGACGGGTGTAAGTCCTAGATTTGCAGATGCGGCCGGGATCTTCGCTGCAAGTTGTGAAAGGGAAGGGGCGGGAGCAGAGACGCGACGCGTGCGGGACGACTCCTGGTCTTCTGATGGAGTCAAGTTGGTCGTCGAACCTGGGGCCGTGGTTGACTTGGACGGTTGAGGTGGAGCAGACGAGGGAAAACGAGAAGGGATAATCTCGGGGCTCAGGTGGGTAATGGAGCTTGAAACACGTCCGTTTTCCTGGCCGGGCGATGACGATGTTCTGCCAGCCGGGGATGCATGCGTTTGCGTTGCGTCTGATATGGATGTGAACCGATGGAGACCGGGAGTGAGAGGTTGAGGCGAAGGCATGGGTGTCATGAATACTTCTTCCCCTCCCCCTCCCGTGCTTCCCGTTCCTTCTCCAGTGACTTGATCAATCTCTAGATTCATGCTCTTCCTATCATCTGCTTCCTCCATTTGCCTTCCACTTCCAGTAGCGCTGGTCTTCCGTCGTCCAGTGTCGGGAGTCAAGCTTGAGAGTTTCGGGAGGGCAGAACCGATGGACCCAATGGCACTAGACACCGTCCCAAAGCCAGGTATAGAGGAGAAACTGAACCCCTCGCTTTCTGCATCCGTTGCGCCTGCGCGATTAGAACTTCCCAACATCAATCTTTGATTATAAGCAAGTGGGGATCCAGGAGAGCTGAGAACAACAGCCGGAGAAGCATCCGACCCCTCTAACAGCTGCCTTCCGTTGGAAGGTGGGGTGTTGGCGCTCGACGTCCGACGATGTTGTTGACCCGGCCCCCTCTGAGTGCTCGACGGTTTCGCTCTCCCGAACTCTGTGACGCTCGAGACTCCCGCGATGACCCCTTCCTTTATAGGCTGAAGAGTGACGAACGACCTGACCCATGATACTAAGCCCGTTCCCTCTCCATGGCCCGATTCGCTCGCGCTTTTCTCCAGCATGTCAGACCTCAGAGCTCCAGGAGGCGCTCTGGGCGTATCCTCTGGTGGCTCCTCATCGTCTGAGGCAGAAGTGATGCTCGAGGAAGCGGATGGAGTCCTGGAGTGACGCGGACGGGTCTCTTCGTCCGTTTGGAGGCTGGAGAGGGACGGTCGATTTGGGATGTGGGCGGTTTGAAGCTGGGTGGCCATGGATGTCGCATAAGATCCCTGGACGGCCTGAACGAAGGTGTTTTGAGGGAGAACCGTCGTCAAGAGTCAGGCTGGGTTTTGTGAACTCGTCGTTTCAACAGCAGCCCGTTCGCGGTTCGCACCGCGGTTAGGGATTTTAGGCGCATTACGTCGGCTTTTCTGCGGGCAGCGGCACCGCTCATGCATGATATTCCCTTAGAGCCAAATACTCAATTGCCATCACGTCGGTCCTTTCCTGGGTCCTTACAAGTCGTCGGTAGTCACTTGTTACTTACCATTGACAAATGCAGAGCTGTCAACATGTCATGTCAAACCCGTCTTACCTGTTCAACGATGTCACCCGTGACAATTAGGACAGCACAGTTAATGGGATCCTCTGAAGAGAGCAGAATAGCTGAGAAAATCATCTCTCATTTCTTCAGTCGTTCGCTTATCCGCTCATTAATGCTCTGCAACAATCCCCCTCCATCCTTCGGCTTCTCTCCCTTCTCTTCCAACTGCCTCAAATATTCCTTCTGAATCGCTCTGTTCCTCTCAATCTTCCATTCACCCAATGTCACCACCCAGTTCATGGCGAGACAACGAGGGATGGCTCACCTCCTTGGTGTGGAACAGACACTCGTAATAGTCCTCCTTGTGTCCTACGCAGTCCGAGGGCTTCTCAGCTTTCAGATAGCATTTCTGGAAGTCTATATTCATCCATAAAATCATCAGTCATAGTTTCGAGGCAGAGGAAAGACTGATGAAATGAAGCGCAGGAAAGAGCACCTTGCCAGACGGGAAAACAACGCGAAGGGCCTCCGTGAAAAGCTGTTCCCGACTACCCAACGCACTTCAATCCACTAGCCACCTATTAAAGAAGGAGAGAGCTCACTGCCATTCTGTACTTCCAGAAGCAAATTGTCAATTTCCTCTTTGCTACTAGAACCCCTTAGCATGCCTTCGCCTGAGGGGCCGATCCTCCCTTCCACGACTTCCGCAAGGCAAACTAAACTGAGCACAAATGGCGTCCACGAATGGGTATTCGATACCGGTTCCAGAGACTGCAATTTCTATAGAACCAGATGACGACGAGCCAGCGACAGCAGTGCCCCCCAAGTCTCAGTCTCAAGGGGGTGGTGGACCTGGGAAAGGGAAGGAGAGGGAGAACTTGCTGAGTGGGAACATTGGGTCTAGTCCTTCTGGAGGGGGGACGGGGGGAAAGAACATGCGTCAGAACATTGGAGGTATGTTATCTCCTCTTTAGCTGGTATTTGAGAGTCGGAACGCTGAAAAGTGTCGCTTTTGAAGGCATTCAAACGGAAACAAGGTACACTGGAATGGACACACTGGACGAGCCAGTCTCTGAAACGTTCATGAGAGACGCGAGAGCTATATCAGCCAAGATTGTGCAAGTCCTACGGCCGACGAGCCATAATGCCGTGTTGAGGGATTGGGACCTATGGGGTCCGCTTATTGTGCGTCATCTCTTCTTTTTCCAGTAACACTAGGCTGAGATTGCGGGCAGTTTTGTCTCGCTCTTGCTGTGCTACTGAGCATGAATGGTGTGTTATCCTTCCCGCCCTGGTGGTCTGAATGCTTAGGAATGGTGTAGCGTCCGGAGAACAGTCACTCTCCATCTTTACAGGTTCGTCGTTTCTTCCCTCCCGCGCTCTCTTACGGACTGTGCGATGGCAACAGGAGTGTTTGTGATTGTATGGGTCGGTTCAGTCGTAGTAACAATAAACGCCAAACTGCTCGGCGGCAAAGTGTACGCATCTCCTCCTCTCACCACCACCGCCGCCAACATTAACTCTTGAATGTAGCTCTTTCTTCCAATCCCTCTGCGTCCTCGGCTACTGCGTCTTCCCCCTCGACCTCGCAGCGCTCCTCTCCCTCTTTGTAAAGACCATCTTCATCCGAGCCCCGGTCTCCCTCGCTGCTTTCGCTTGGGCGATCTACGCTGCGGTCAATTTCCTGGGAGGGACGCAGTTGAAGGATGGGAGGGGAGGAGACTGGAGCGTGCTCGCTGTCTACCCTCTGTTTTTACTTTATTTCGTCTTGGCTTGGATGACTATGCTGAGCTAGACCGCGTATGAAGGAATGAGGAACTCTTTGAACATTTCTTCCTATGATACAACAGCTGCGCTCTTGGAGCGTTGCGAGGTTTGGTCTTTGAGCTTTCCGTCCGGACTGTGCATTTCGTTCAGCTTTTGTTCAGTCTGGTTGAATGGAGCTCTGATCGATCTGATCTCTGATGAAAAGATTTGAATGTAAAGGATTTGAATGAAAGAGAAACGTCAGACGACAGGAAAGCTGTCATTTTGATTTGAATGCGTTTACTTTATTCCGTCGTTTCTCCACCTCCCCTTCTCAGTTCTCGTGGAGTTGACGCGTGGAAACACGTCCCAAGGTCCACCTTTGAATGAAGAACATGATCCCTCCCAGACCTAATCTGACCCGGCGCGGTTGACCCCACAAAATACGGATCGCATAAAAAGAACGACCACGACCGCCTCAGCACTCGCCACCCGTACTGACTCCTGAGGCCCCTTCCATCCGCTCACAATGCTGTCCCCAGCTCTTCTCTCTCGCTCCAGTCGCACGACTCTTCGTTACGCATCTCTTTATAGCGGCGCAAGGACGTTTGCTACTTCTGTCCCTTCTCGTGAGCCCCTTCCCTTCTAAGTGGAAAGGCGTGGTGATACCAGTGCTGGCGGAAGGAAATGGAAAAATCAAGGTTGATAATCCAGTCGTTGAGCTGGACGGTGACGAGATGACACGGGTATTTATTCGCTATGGCAAGGTTGAAAAGAGTAGGAGCTGACGCGAAAAATGAAAGATAATTTGGCAATCCATCAGAGAAAAGGTGTGTCTCCTTCTTATGTATGTCGGGAAGGAAAGGAATGAAAGTGTGGTCATCTTAGCTAATACTGCCTCATTTGGACATCAATCTCAAATATCATGAGTGAGCATCTGCTTATCACACAAGCACCGTGATCGAATTTCCTTGTGTGTCCAAACAGTTTGGGAATCGAGCACCGTGACTATACAGAGGACAAGGTGACGCTTGACGCCGCTGAAGGTGCGACTTCTGTTCTGCTCTATTAGAGTGCTAACTCACGAAGTTGAATTAGCCATCAAGAAGTATGGTGTTGGTGTCAAATGCGCGACCATCACACCGGACGAAGCACGAGTAAAGGGTTCGTTTTTCACGCCAGTCTCTCACCCACCCCTTTTGCTTAGTCCTTTGGGATGGAAGAATTCAACCTGAAGAAGATGTGGAAGTCGCCTAATGGCACCATCCGCAACATCTTGAACGGCACAGTATTCCGTGCGCCAATCCTCCTCGAAAAGGTCCCACGGCTGGTCCCTGGATGGACGAAGCCGATAGTAGTCGGGCGACACGCACACGGCGATCAGTATCGTGCCACTGACATGCTGGTCCCTGCTGCGGGAAAGCTGGAGCTCGTCTTTACGCCCAAGGACGGTGGGGAGGTAAGGAGGTTTGATGTCAATGACTTTGACGGGCCGGGGATGGGACTGGTGCGCTTTTTCTCTCTTTCGCGGTCCGCGTGTGATTGATGGAGTTGTTGTGGAATTGTTTAGGCTATGTATAACACCGCAGAGTCGGTCCGGTCCTTTGCTCACTCTTCCTTCAAGATGGCTCTCGAAAAGAAGACGCCTATGTACCTCGCGACCAAGAATACGATATTGAAGGTGTACGATGGACAGTGGAAGGACATCTTTCAGGAAATTTACGACACGTGAGCTTGCACTCTTTTGCAGTGAAACATGCTTATTTATAAGTTTCTGGAAAGGCATTACGCTCAGGACTTCAAGAAGCTGAATATTTGGTATGAACATCGCCTGATCGATGACCTTGTCGCGTTCATGATCAAGTCGGAGGGGTTCGTTACTCTCTGAATTGTTGTCTCATGCGCTCACTCCTCCGTAGTGGATTCCTTCTTGCTCTCAAGAATTACGATGGGTAGGTTCCATCCTTAGAGTTGACCCAATGCTGACTCAGTACTCCACCAAGTGATGTGCAAAGCGACATCGTCGCTCAGGTACAACTCTACTGCTGCTTACGAATGCAAGTGTTGACAGGCTTCTGCAGGGCTACGGATCACTCGGATTGATGAGCAGTGAGCTATTAACACCTGACGGAAAGATTATGGAGTCTGAGGTACGCCGTGCCT
This sequence comes from Atractiella rhizophila, assembly GCA_021432655.1. NCBI lineage: Eukaryota > Fungi > Basidiomycota > Atractiellomycetes > Atractiellales > Hoehnelomycetaceae > Atractiella > Atractiella rhizophila. The sequence goes on from MU271304.1 coordinate 29,710, forward strand.
TTCTAAACGCTAAGAGCAATGCTGACGTTTGGGTGAAAGGCTGCTCACGGTTCGTCATCGCGTTTCCGTTGCTAAATAATGCTGAAGGGTCTGCATTCCTCGTCTTTAGGTACCGTTACACGGTAAGTCAAAGTCATGCAGCTTTTCATGTCCCCTAACGTTCCAACAGGCACTACCGCGAGCATCAGAAGGGCAATCCAACATCCACTAACAGTATCGCGAGCATTTACGCGTGGACCCGAGGATTGATTCATCGTGGCAAGTTGGATGGGAATGACAAGCTCATACAGTTCGCTAAAATGGTGGAGGAGAGCTGTGTGACGGCGGTGGATCAAGATAATGTCATGACTAAAGGTTTGTTCCTGCCCGATTTTCTGAACAAGATTAGCTCATCCAGACTCGACAGATCTTGCTCTTGCGGTTCATGGGAAGAAGATGAAGCCAGGTATGCTTGTGACATGTTCGTGCTTGAGTCACTAACTAGTTTTGATCGTGCAGAGCATTATGTGAATACCCAAGAGTTCATAGATCACGTCGCCAATTTGGTAGAGAAGAAACGTAGATCGAATTAAGAAGAGCTATTTACCCTACACTTTCTCATACACTTTCTCAGAAGTTCAATGTGAGCCGAACCAACAGCAACTTGGAAGTGTTCTGCATGCTTGTAATTATACATAGGTATTTGCATACGAAATTTCCCTGTTTCATCACGGAAGTAGAAAGAACGAAAGAGCCAGAGGGATTTAACAAGAAATGGATATCTCCAATTTTCGCAAGAGGGACTTGAGGTTCATACGACTATTTGACGATGCCGAAGCGTTCGTCAACCAAGCTTCCATGCTCTCCCTAATCTCCCCAAGTTCATCTGTAATGGGAAGAGACCCGCCGTCGCGAACAGTAGTAGGATTCAAGAGGATGTCAAAGAAACGGGTCCATAGATCGACTTGATGATATCGACGCAAAGTCTGATTGATGGTATACCTTTTCGAGCCGTCAGACATAACGACCACGTTCGTCTCCATGTATTTCCCAAAGAGGAGACAGTACGCGATTCCAGCGAGACCGTAGTAGTCAGGTTGATAAGACCATGGACGTGATTCGCGCAACTCGATGCAATCGTATTTATCCGTTTGGAGATCTGAATTGAAGGTCTGGGAAGGCGGAAAGAGCGACATGTCTATGCTTCTTCCAAAATCAATCACCTTCACTCCTAGGTGCGACCAACCGCCAGAACCGGAGGGACTATAAACACTGTCCCAAGCCTTCGAACCACCAGGGATTTCGTCGAGACGAAGCATAACGTTGTCAATCTTGAAATCCCCGTGCACAAATCCAGCTGAATGAAGGCCTTCAATGACACGCAACAGCTCGATGGTGAAGAAAATTGCGAGAACCTCCTCCAAACCGCCGTTGCTTGGCCCAAGATTGTACTCCGACGCACGATTCACCACATCCAACAGACTTCCGTGTTCGCAATAGTCGAGAAGGAGATAGCCTTCATCGCTGTATCCGTAAAACGATTGAGGTCGAATGATTGAAGTTCGGAGTCGATCCTGCGACCGTCGGTGGATGTGCTGAAGAATAACAAACTCCCAGGGCTGACATGGCTTCTCAATCTTCACAGCGACGCAATCTCCATCCAAGTCCTCTGCCTCAAGCAGAAAGACAGATCCAAATGCTCCTTCTCCAATTTTGCTCTTGACGGAAAAGTTTTGGTCCCCAAGCTCTAGAGGCCAACTCCGCTCGTCGACCCGCGAATGCCCGTTACTGCCAGACTTCCTGCTCTTCGCTTTTTTCTGCAAGCCTGCAAGCTTGTCGGCAACATCATTGGACAGACTGAAGAAGTTGTCCCATTCTGAAGGAAGATGGCTAGCCATCCTCATGACCGTTTCGCGCAAGGTGGGATCAAAAGGATCGCACGGATTGCTGAATCGGAGAGGTTGAAGAGAGCCCAAAGTCTTGTCAACAACGACCATGCTGTCCGTGACTTCCGTCTGATTACCAGCGATGGTGAGACCTTCCGGAAGCTGCAGAGAAGTGCCATCAGGGTTAAACGATCTGTGGGATTGATTGGTAGAACTAGGACTGCCATTCCTAATGGAAATGGAGGTCACGCCTTCGTCACTAAATCGCTGTCGAGGCATGCTAATCTCTCCGTCCTTGCACGTCGTATCCCTCCAAACGCTTCCATCTCCTTCTGGTAGTGCTGATGACACAAGACGATGCCCACCCTGGGACTCTTCCCTTGTATTGATAAACGCATTCTCCTCGTACTCGTCATCATCCGCTTGATCTTCATCAATAAGGTCGAGAGGCCGCGCTTTGTATACACTGGTGTGTTGAGACCACGCCGTGAACTCTTGTGTTCGCTCAGTAATGGGGGTCATGATGTGCATCATATTTTCGAATGGTACTCCGGCGAGACCTCGTCCTCCCATTCCTCTGTGCATCTGCTGGTACTGTTGATACGCAGAAGCTTCTTCCATTATCGACTCTTCATCTTGAAGTGGGTGCGTTTCAGGTGCCGGAGGCGTATAATGGTCGTAGATCGATTCGTCAACTTCGTTCATGTGAGAAGCCATCCCGCTTTGGCTGGAGACCACATGTTCCGGCTCTCCTTCTTCGTCAGTCGACGAAAGCCCATCTTCAGAACTCTCTTCTTTAAAATTGTGCCCGTCAAATGCAAAGGTTTGTGTTGCGTCACTGGCAAAAAGATTGTCGATAGCTCGTTCGGCCGCCTTTGTAACCATCGTTGGACTGGAAACGTGAATTTTCGCCAGTGCATCGGCAGTCATCATCGTAGGAGATGGGAGATGAAAGTTTTTATTCCTTCGTTGCTGCTCCGGCGTCATTGGAGTATCAAACGATTGGTCTTCCGGCTGTCTTCTGCCTGGAGGAGTTGCACTATGACTTTCGACGACATTCCGTACTGGTCGCGATGCTGGAGGAGTTTTCTCATCCTCGTCTTCCTCACTAAAGACCTGGAAAGCAGGCTTTTGGGTCGACATTTGAGGTTGGGGAACAGCATCCTCCTCTGCGAACACTTCAAAAGCAGGTTTTCTCAGTGATGGAGGAGGTGGAGTATCAAAGTTGTCCTCTGAATACACTTGGAAAGCGGGCTGACGAGGTGGTTGCGCATTTTCGTCAAAGACCTGAAACGCTTGCTTAGAGCGGGAAGAGAGAGGTCTTCTGCTCGAAAAGGGATGCGATGGCGAAGGAGTCTTCACGTCCTGAGGCTCACTTCGGCGAATGTAATCCCATAAGGCGTCTGATATGATTGTCAGTCACATATAGCGACGGTGGTCAACACACCATCTGTTTGGGGGTCTCGCTCCACAACTGTGTGCATCGTGGCGTCCATTTTAAATCGCTCTGCCATCCTCTTTCAGTTATTGTGAGCGAGATATATATTTAAAAAATGCTCACTCCTCGTCCTCAGAGCTTCCTGGACCCACGGTTCATCTGCGTTACTTTTCAGGCCCAATGCCTGTATTAAAATCTCTTCGGGTGACGCGTCATTATAGGCTAAAGAGTCGAATATTGCTTTTGAACTTGTTGCCACTGCCGAGCTGCTCTTTTTGTCCTTCTCTCCAGATCTGACACGCTCACGCTCCTTCCCTTTGTTAGAAGTGGAAGATGACGATGTATTCGTACGCTGATGCGCCTTATGGCTCCTCTTCTTCTCCTCTTGATCCTTTATCTTGCTCGTTGTCGACGTTGAGGCTGAGGATTCTTTGCGCGATGTTTCCGATGGCTGAGGTCGTGGTGGAAGGGACGGGGCTGGTGCGTCGATCGGAGCGGACTGCTGATCCAAGGGAATAGCGAAGAGATCAGGGAGGGCGGAGTAATTCTTGAAAGGATTCAGACGTAGGAGCTCTGCTTCCGTCTTACCACGGCGTGGGATTGACTTAGAAACTGAAGCAGGGACTCCTCCGGGTGTAAAAGGGGATCGTAGGTTGGTGAGCATGTCGTTGTCCTATTTTATCGTCAGTCCCTCGCTTCGCTGCAACACAGTTGAACTGTACCTCATCTACAAACACCTCGATCCGTTCCTTCGCAACGCCTCGTCCAGGAGTCATGGGCATCGTCTCCCCTTGCACCCAAGGTCTGACCTCTACCTCATTCTCCTTCTTCCTGTCCTTCCTCCCCTCCAACTCATCCCACTTCCCTTCTTCTTCGTCTTTCGAGTTTCCATTCTCGTCCTCATAGATCGTAAACGCCTGTGCTCCATTGTTTTTCAGCTTTGGTGGCGCGGTAGAGCTCCCCAATGGCCGCGCTTTATTTCCTCCCAGTGCTGGGCGCGAGGATGACGAGGAATTTGTTGTCCGATTGGCTGGATCCGGGACAGTAGGTGCAACGAGCATGCGCGCTTGAAACGCTTCATATCGCTTTTGTAGACGAATAAAAGGGGAAGCTCGACGAGCAATACCGAGGGAATAGATTGATGCAGCCTCCTTCCGCCTTTCAGAAGCCCTCAATCCCTTCCTCTGTGTTCCAAAACAAATAACTTACCTTCCTTCCGACTCTAAATCCAGAGCCAACTCCTCATATAAACTCCCATGGCTCGTGCCAATCTCATTAGCAAAGAGAAATCTCCAAACATCAACCCTGAACTCCGTGTCTAACTGCTTCGCATAGAGCGTCCACAGCTTCAGGTACCTCAAGTCCTGCTTATATCTGCCATCTCCCACAAACTTTCTCGTCGCTTTCTCCAGCAGAGGAATGAGCGCTGTCGCTCCAGCGGAATTAGAAACCATAGCTCCACCGCTAGGATAGGCACCGATGATCCACTTGACATATCGATGATAAGAGTCGAGCGGATCTTCAAGGGCGTCCATTCCCACTCGTCCAGTCGAAATGAGCTCATCATAGTCCTTTTCCCCATTCTCAAACTCCTCTAAAGCCGCAATCTCCTCTTGGAACTGCTTGTGGCCCTTTTCCAAGTCGGATTGCAGTGCTCGCGAATCGGAGGAGAACACTTTGGTGAGTTTGGAAGCTGACCGTCCGAACGAGACTGGCCGTATGTTTTCTTTCTGATCTTCGAGGACCTCAAAGTCAACTGGTGGGCGAGAAGGCGTTTGGAGTGGTGAATCCGTCGACATTATGTGCTCAAGCGAAAATCGAGCTCGTTTGTTCCCTCAACCTGAGTAAACAAAACTGGAGAGGCGAGGCGATCTAGGGTCAGGGTTACGCGTCAGTCACCTGATTTTCTGCAGGTGTTCAAGTGTTCAAGAGGGTGTTCAAGTCGTGCCAGCTGAGAATTGTTCCATACAAAATACAAGTCTTGATTTTCACCCAGAGTCAGTGTTAATGCTACACCAGAATCTCCTTCCCAATTTAAGCTGAAGGCGAATACAACATCAGTACCACCAAACAAATGTGATGAATTCTTCTTGATCATCCCCTCCAACCCGCACGGCACCTTTAAACCGCTCCAAAGTCCGTTTAATGCAAGACGTCGTCCCAATCCTGGGTTTCCCAAGCCCTACCGACCGTTTTGGAAAGGTCGTCGATCTTGTTCTTTGACCAGTAACCGGCATGGATCTTCGCGTCGATTTCTACTCGAGAGTCCGCTGTAGCCCATTCCACCAATCACGTCAACTGAGAAAGAAGGAGGGAATGATGACGCACGCGGAATCATCGAGTCTGGAATTTCGTGACGTGACAAGATTGGAATGCCCGATTGCACTGGTTCATAACAGCTCAATTCATAGGGCAGTGAGTTGAGAAAGGAAGGACAAACCTATGGCGTCGTGCTTCATATCACTCATGGACATCATTCTGTCAATCTATCCACCGCAACTCATTAGCTGGACATTTAAAATGGGGAAGTAGAAGGCACCAACTTTTTTAATTCCCAACCAATGGAGCACATCGGGCATAAGGGCTTGGAAGCGCATATCCTATCCATCTCTCTTCAGAGTTATCCTGGCAAGGAAAAAACAACGCACCTTGACACCAGCGATGTTCTCGGTTCTCAGAAAGTAATGTTCGGCACTATCGCCTCCCCTCTTCCGAGCGTTGTAGACCAGGTATTTCGTCACTTCTCCCAAAGCCCTTCCTTCTTTTCGAAAGTAAATGACGACTCCACTCCCTCCCCTTTGTGCGCACTTTACTGCCTGCCAATCCATATTTTGGTCATTCCATTTTCTTCACCTGCTGGACGGAAAGGGGACAAACCTCTGAAATTCCGTATACTAGGTATGGCTTGCATGTACAGATGTCAGAACCAAAGACGTCTGAGCCATTACACTCGTCGTGCCTGTGATCAAAAACCATCACTCAATGTTCATAACCTCAGGAAGAAAAAATACTCACACTCTCAGGGTCAACTCCTTGGTCTCATCTGATACAAATGCAGGGTTTCCAAATATATAAACTGTGAGACCACCGATAGGAGGGAGGAAGAGTTTGAGATCAGGACGACTAATGAGTTCGGGATACATTCCACCTGTATCCTCGAACAATGCTCGTCGGAGTAAAGCCTCAGAAATGCCAAAACGTTTCGCCACGCCGGGGAGGTACCACACCTTTGTTCAAACCGAAGCAAGTTAGTTATCTTTTCCCGAAAGAGGAAGATAATGTACGGGTTCGACGGCTGCCTTTCCAACATTCAACTCCACTCCATCCTCGTGGAAGCCCTCTCTGGTCTTCATCGTCACCTCACCATTGCTGCTCCCATCAAAGCTTTCTTTTCCTTCAGACCATTCGGCGCTCCACTGCTTCGGCGCAGGCATCACAATCTTTCCATCCACCTCCAGTTCTCCCTTCCTGACCAAATCATCGATTTCCGCCAACTTCATATGCGCTTTTGTGATCGCAATCGTCGGGCGGACATCGACACCGGCGTCTAGGTGTTCTTTGAAGATTGTGGGCACGAGATGGCCGTATGGATCGAGTGAGACAATTTTATCTGGATCCGACCAGGACGGTTGAGGCGGGAGGGAAAACGGTGGTTGGGTATTGGTGAAATCTGGGCGGAAGAGAGGGTCGACGACGCCAATCGCACCAGCCAAAGCTACATCATATCTCGATTCAGCTCTTTGCACCACTGCATGATCGGAAATAGAAATACCCTTGTACACGCAGTAGCTTCCACCATAAGCTCCAATAGAGTTCCGAATGCGGATTGATGCTGGATGCCTGCATCATGCAACAATAGCTTTTTATTAGCTTGCTTGGATCGCAGGGATAGAACGACGTGAGGGATGAAAGGGATCCCGAACCTGGATGCGATGACGGGGCCACGACGGAGAGGATCGGGATGTCCCCAATGGAGAGGGATGGGTTCAACGCCGACTGGGTAGCACGATCTCTCAGCTTTAAGAGAACAAAGAGGCGCATAAACCGGTAGGGCTCACCCGTTCCCGGATAAGCTAAAATCTGCAATCAACGCCAATGCCACTTCGCATGAAACGAAAGTACATACTTGTAAGCACGACTCGACTAGGGTACTGGCTCGTGGTTGCAGAGTCCAGCATAGAACTCGTAGCGAGCGCGGTATCGTTTTCCCGTACCCAGTTTAAGAACTTCTCCTTCTCCTTCGTATCCCTCTCATCCGTGCTATTCCTCATCGCTCTCCCTCCGATCCCGATCCCACTCCCGGTTCGAGGCGGCGACATAGAAAGCGGTAAAGGTGCAGGCGGTGAAGAGGAGAGCGCACGCTGTGGCCCTAAGTCTGGAGTGGCGGGAGATCGCAAGGAGGCGCCATTGACTTGCTGTGATAAGGCGTCCACCTGCCCGATCATTATCAGCTTGCTGATTTGGAACGAGATTGAGTCTACCTTGTTAGAAAGAGCGCTGAGCTGATTGAGTATCTCAGTGAGAACTGTGGCTTCCATGATAAATGGTAATCTTGAATTTGACGCTGACAAGTGGATTCGGATTGGTCGACGCGTTGATCTCTAGCGCTTGTTCGTGTTTGTCTCCTTCAGCCAATGTTTCTAAGCAGACCAGGAATCCGAATCCGCTAGAGCTAGGTAGCTCAGAGAGCAGGCTGAGCGACAGTACACAGGAGCTGAAGAAGAGCGTTGAAGGGTCTGAAAGGCTTCAATCGCCACTGCCATGGCCGGTTTCGCGGTCGCCCCAATCCACTGCCGCACGTCTCCTTCTCAGCTCGTCAAACGCCTCCCAGTGGTCATCATCTGGATCCTCTTTGCATGGGCCTACTTTGGCAGCGTCGCAGTTTGCATCATACACTACACTTGGCTCACCAGACATGATGGGTGGACAGCAATCTGGAGGGCTGCAGTGTTCCATGCGCTATGGATCGCTAGTGTTTCCAGCTATGTGTTAACCATGGTACGCTCCTTCATGTCAAGATTTTCGCTGTCTCAAGGGATGGTGATATGGAACCTCTATGGGTAGAAAAATGGCGCTGGACCGGTGTTGGCCCATCCTCCTCGCTCACAAGACTTGGAAGAACTCTCAAAGTTGCCCTCTCGAACCGTCCACAAGCGAGGCCTCGGTCGTCCGTCGTCTTCCTCTTCAGTCGAAACTATAGTCCCTCTTCTCTCCTCGTACGAACAAGCTCCATACCAATCAAAATCCAAACCCAAACACGTACACTCCATCCTCCCTTTGCACAAGGACGATCTAGACCAACGGGATGTTCGAGAAGAGGAAGAGGAGGAAGGGATGGAGTTACTCGACGCGCTCACATTGAAGACGGAGAATGAGAATGAGCATTGGGACGATGGAACGGTTAGAGAGGAATGTGTAATGGTTAAGAGCGACGGGACCGGAAGGTTCTGTAAAAAGTGTCAAGTTCCGAAACCAGACCGAGGTGAGAGTCTTTGGGTGGGCGAGTGAGGCAGCACTGACTGGTTCTCTATCGTGGGCAGCACACCACTGCAGTATTTGCAACAAATGCTTCCTGAAACACGACCATCACTGTCCATGGACAGGTACGTCCTTTCGCCTTTTCCCCCCAAGACGTGATATTTATTGTTTCCGAAGGTGGATGCGTCGGACTGTACAATTACAAGCAGTTCCTGGTCTGTCATTTCCTCCACCGACCAGAAAGTCACTGAGAGTATGGCCAGCTTTTCATCTTCTACTCCAGCTTTATGTGTGCCTTTGCCTGCTACCTAGGCACCATCACACTCATAGATTACATTGATAATGTTTCCTCCGCCGTTAGTCTCCATTGGCCTGTGCATACCCTGTTAACTGTGATACATAGGACCTGGGCGAATTTTTCCCCGTCCTATGTGCCTTTCTCGCCCTTTCAGGAGGTTCCGTCGGTGCCACAGTGGGAGGATTCACCATGTACCACATCAGTCTCCTCCTACGGAACCTCACGACAATCGAGGCGATGGAACGGTCGAACCCTTTCCGAGTCAAGCTCCCGACATTGAACGAAGAGGAGTACCCACCTTGGGCTTTCAAGGCAGATCATATGTTGACGAGGGCAGAGAGAGAGGCATTGATCAGTGCAGGCGAGAGGTGGAGGGTTTATGATCTCGGATGGAGACGGAATTGGGTACAGGTGTTTGGGAGGGATTGGAGGATTTGGTTCCTGCCTGTCAATCGAATACGGTCCGTCTGTCCTTTCTCAGCAATGATTGGCGTGTTGATACGCTGTCTTAGACCGTGGGAGGGCTACAAGTTCCCGATCAATGAGGCCAACCTCGAACGATTGCAGAAGGTCACAAAGGAGATAAGGCTCAACGAACCGAGTCCAACGCTCTCATTCGCTTCTCGTTCATCGCATTCGCATTCACGGTCAGCTTCGTTCGCATGACCCATGTCTTCCCTTTTCTGCACATTATATCTTAAACCATGCAAGATTTGTCTGTCTACATTTTTACTGGTACAACGTCGTTAATGATTCGCGGACGATTTTCAGGGAAGAAGCCTGAGGACTTTTTGAGACAGTGCTAGATGAGTACCTCAATACGTTTGACAGTGCTGTTGTAATTTGTGGCTGACAAGCAATTTATTATGCATTTCATCTTCTTTTCTGTTGATACACGCGGTGCCGTTTCCCTTGCTGCTCCGTTCGAATGGAAGAGCTTGAAGGATGCTGATTGAGAAAGAATCCACTAAAGTACCTGTGATTGCAGTGAAGGCATAGATTGGTGAAGCGTGGATATTTTTTGATCCCTTCTGCCAGGTTGCTTTTGAATTGCGGCCTCTGTCAGGTGGCCACCGTCAGACTCGCCGGAAGTGGCTATTGCCTCTTTTGTTGATCCTGAGCGAAATTTTGTCTTCTGCTCGCTGCTAATGGTACCTTGGCTGACTCTCACTTTCAAGGAAGGTGCCCAATCAAAGACAAATTCGTAAGGCATCTATCAATCTCAAAATGATAAAATGTGCCGAAAGAATGCTTACATCATTCTCCTTGGCCCTCGTTGCCCGTAACACACCTTCAAATATTCCACATCGACGGGAAGTGGGCCATCAGGTGGTTTCTTGATTCCACATAACAATCACCCAATCCGCTACATCTCAGGAAACAGGGACGTATTTCTTCAGATTCCCCCAAGTTAGTTGAAGCGACGATTGCAGAGCAAAAACCGCCAGCCAAGCTATCCCTCATTTATTGCAAGCTTCAATGCGTCATGTCCACCATGAGCCTAACAACTCAGTGTATGCCAGCAAAAAGCGAAGAATGAGGCAATAAACGTACTGTCTTGACATGGGGTGACTTTTCCACTTCCACCGCTGGCTCAATGACTTAACGCCTACAGACAGAACCATGCAACCTGGTTACAAGCTACAACCATATTACTGGCATGAAGAAAATCTCAAACAGGATTAATCCGAATAGACCTTCTCAAGGTCCTTGGAAATATATATTTTGCGCCTGCCCTTGAGAGCTTGAGCTACTTCCTCGTCACGCGTCAGTAATATGTGAAAGGCGTTCAGGTCGACACGACTATCTCGAGCAGCCGTTCCACATTTACTAACAGTTATTTACTAGATTCGCATACAACGTGAACGATAATAATATGTCAACGTGCCTATCCCGAAAAGATTGTGTCTAGAGACGAAAGCACATTGCTTGGATCTTATGGTTGCGATGATGTGGACTACATGCACAAGATACAGTAGTTTTGTAATGTGGTCCAAAACATGCGAAGGTAATCTGAAACATATCAAATTTCACACCAGGGCTAAGCCTCGAATAACAACTTAAAGGAATAACATCATTAATATTTTTCGATTATGGTTGTAATATTATCGATTATGGTTGTGAAGTTATGTTGAGGGAAGACTAGGTTCCGCTTCCGCCCATTGCCGCCACCAGCAGTTCGCCAGCAAAGAAAGTACGAGGTTTGGTTTGTTGACAGCAACTACTCCAACTTTAGGTTGTTTCTCAAGGACATTGACGTTGGGACCGAGTGCGAAGTGCAAAATGGCCATTCCACAGAATCTTCTTCCTCCAATAATACTGTATCGGTACCGTGATTCTTTTTGCCACGTCCAGAGCCCAGGCGTTTTTCAACGTCACTTTCTGATGTATCTGTCGAAGGAAGGAGGTTACTCCGTGCACATTACAAGGTGCTAAGGGACCCTTCGATGCGGTTCCTGGGTGATGACTATGTGAAGGTAAAGTGCTTTGAACATTCACTGCGCGCAAACTCAGGCTGATGTTTGGGTGTTTGGCAGGCAGAGTTTCGGCGACATAAAGAAGGTATGGAAAGTATACCTACCCTATTTCGATGTGATACTCAATTGGAACTTGTGTCAGTCACGAACCCAATCCAACTTTTACATTTTTTGGGGCAATGGAGAGAATACCTGGATAAGCTGGAATCATCACATCCAGACCAATTTGGGCAGCTGAGCTCCGACGATCTAGACAAGGTGTGTCTCTTTGCGTCTTCTTCAAAACTTCAATCCTCACGCCAGTTTTTCCCAGTTTAATGATCAACGTTAGCATTCCAATGTGGGGCTGTTGAGTAGGTTCTAATGTAATTACAGAAATTGGACAACTAGCGGAGCTGAAAGAGGCAGCGAAAGATCTTTATAAGGAGGCTGTCGTGCAGCAGACCAAAGGTGACTGCTACTTCCACTCAAAGGTTCTGATACTGACAGAGCTGTAGTATCATAGTATGCAATAGATGCTCCATACGTTCTGCCTCGTCATGGAGCAGGTTTGGAAGTACCATTCTTGATCCCTCGTCGCTTAGTTTCTTTGCCGTTTCTCTGCTTGATCCTGCGCGCCACCAATACGTATGATTATGATATGTCATGTAGTATGGACACTTTTCTGCTTAGCACAGACATTGTTCCGCTTAGCACAGACATTGTTCCGCTTAGCACAGACGTTGTCGCGGCTCATTGATGCGTTTGTTTGTGGCGTTCCACCAAGTTCCACGTTTTTAATATCTTAATCTCATTCCAGAAGTCAGTCGGCAAGAAATTACGAAACCTGTTGAAACTGACAACCACCGCCGTTGCAGACATTTAGCTTCATGTGTTTATGTTTGAATATTTAAAACATTTTCCAACTTTTTTTCACATTTTTCAAAACAAAGGTTGAGATCAACATCTCTTCAATATTTTCCTCATAATACAGAACCTTCAAAGCAAGGATGAAGAAAGCAAATTCTACCTCACGAAATGAAGTTACGCGTCCGGAGGGCATGACGAGCGCGCAAGAAGAGATTCTAGAGTCTTATTTCAAGGATCAGATATACTGGACCAAGTTCTCGACCCTTGTCGTCGGGACTTTCAGCCGCTTTACCACATTGGAGTCGCCGCTTCTGCTCTCCTTCGCCGCGCAAACCTCAACTATGACCATAGCTGTGGCGTTCGCTGACATCTGGTTTTTTGCTGACTTCCCCAAAGAGACTATCGAAAGCGTCACTCTGGTGGAAAGGGATGACAAGGCATGCTTAATCTTGAAGAGAGCTGTGAACAAGCGACCAGGATTCAGGTTCTGGAAGTATATCGAGGAGCCTCACGACATTGTGGACGTCGCTTGCGAGGATTGGTCTCACGAATCTCAGCTCTCCCTCATGCACACGATCATCTGTGGTCTGAGCTTTGAGATTGCCCTGTTTGACTTCTTGCGCATGTTGAAGGAAGAAGGAATCGAGTCTAAGTTTATCAAAGACGATGCCAGCGTCGAACTGAGAGCTCACGTTCCATCGCAGGAGTTGGATGAATTGAGAGCTTTTCTTCCGGCCACCTTTTTCGATCTCCAGGAGTCCCGCGACAACTGGATCAGTAGCAGCCCGACGCAGGCCAGTGGTCATGTTGGTCCTCAGCAAACTTCTTCGTCGTCCAGTCTCTCCACTTTGGACAAGCCTCCTACACCTTCCTTTGTCAGAAACAACGATTTCTCCGCCTAAACATCTCGGTTCTACTTACGACGTTTCATCTAGCCTTTACCGACACTGTTCGCTCCTTGAACCTCGAAGCTCACTGTTTTGTTTCATGTTCCCAGAAATTTATCAAGTATTGTAACCACCATCCTAACTATATTGGTCCACATCAGAAGCCGTGTCTGTATTGCTTTAGCAAACCTGTAGTTGTGTCCAAGCTGTTTCAAGGTTGCAATGTCACGTTCGCCATATCTTTCTGCACCATTCGGAGAGACAAATTGATATTCATAGATTCACTGAAGACTGCCTGTTGCGTATAGACATTTCAAGCTTACTTCGAGTTAAAGAAAGACGAAGGGGGATGACAACAAGTCGTGAACTCACTGGCGGAATGCGGAAAGAGGTAACAAATCAATACGGCTTGAGAGCAGAAAAGGAGTCATGAAAAAAGGATAGATAATTGGGTACTCACTAGCCAAAAAAATAGGAAGAGAGAGGGAACATCACATAATACCGTATAAAAAGCAACTGAGAGGAAGCAATCGTAACGGGAACTTTATGATGGCAGAGGTGTTCTACTGGGCTGCTTGTCCATGAATTCCTGACTGGCCTCAGACAAAGACCAGTTTCGTGCATATGCGCTTGCCTTTAAAACTATCGCACATCCCGCGTTATTTCGGATGCTGAAAGAAAGAATAGCCGAGCGTACACTTCTTATTTGAATACTTTTTGTATAGAAATTTCTCTTCAAAGAGGTCGTCCCTCAAGACTTCGACAAGGAACCTAGCCGGACCCAAGAGCTGAGCTTCGGTAAATCCAGAGTAGAAGACAAAGGCATGGTTCTGATACAGCGGTGTCAATCTTCGATTCATATCTCAGAAGTTGAGGACTAACCCAAGTCTGACCCAACATGATCCTTGCCATATACATGCCGATAGCAGCGATCAAACTGGGCTTAGCTCGAAGGAAGCGATGGTCGAGAAGAGTGACTTCCATCAAAAATTTGGAAAGAGTTCGTGTTTGGACATCGTAATCATCAGCTTTGCTAATCCTCCTCACCCAGGTGTAAGGCGAACAGTACGTCGAGATCTCGAAATCCAAGGTCTCTAATATGACACGTTCGCCCTTCAGGATCTCTTCTTTCGTATAACCGTCGTGAGTAATGTAAGCAAATTCGTCCACACTGTAATGAAATGGGATGAACAAAGGACATGATCTGAACATGACAGAGAACTTACCTCGGAGCCATCACCTCTTCATATTTAGCAGCGATGAACATGGAAGTCACTCCGACCAGTTGAACCTTATGGACATTGACGATTCGCTTGGAGAGGAACCTGTCGAAGATATTGATGGCGATCCAAAGAGTTTCCGGTAACATGTGGTATCTCATGTGAATCTGAAGGAGCCAATCGACGAGAGAAGTTCGCATGGCCCATTGGATATCAGGCTGGCGTTCCATATAATTGGGATCCGGGAGCGCCTTTCCCTATTTTCGAGTTCCCATGAGTTCTGTGTCTCCAAAGCAGAGGAAAGACACACCTCTAGTTGGGACATATACTCGAAAATCTCTTCGTGGTACTCAGCGACCATCTGAGTATCCCTCACGTCAACCTGTTCCGAAAACATCTCCCTGATATTCTTAACTTCCCTCTGAGCCTCAGCCTCAACCTCTTGGTCAAGAAGAAGCCAGTTATCCGGATCGATTTCCGTGACTGGTGTCGGAGGAGCAGTTGACTTCTTTTCCACCTCCGCCACTTCGACAGGATCCTCGTAGACAGAGACTTGGGAGATTGGGCGATGACGACTCGCTCGCGCTGGTTTAGCAGGCGAGGCTTCCCTGGCAGCCTCCTTCCTAATTTCCACCTCAATGTCCTCATCTACTTCCTGGATCGGCAGTCCACCTGGCATAACCGTCTCCTTCAAAGGCTCATCGACCATGACCTGGTCCCTGAGCGAACGCCTCGAAGACTTCTCCGATCTATACGATCCCCTCCTCGACTCAGCTCCGCGCTCCATTGGGACGGGGAGAGTGACATTGTCCACTTGAACTTCTTCCTTATCCGTTACTCCACACATTTCGAAGCCCTGCCCCACTTCCTCAATCAAGTCGTGCTCCTGAACTGGTGAGAAGATCTCCATATCCGCCGTACTCCAGGGTCGTTCCCTTCCATGAGCTTCTGTCCTTTCCCGCTTAGCAGGGGGTGGAAGGTCCTCGTGAACTTTGAAAGCAGGTTCGTGAAGAGATTGGTTGGAAGACTTGACCGAGAGCCCGGGTCTCGCGTGTTTTGTCCCTCCAAAGGATATGGTGCTAGACTTGCTTTTGGCATTCTTGAGGCGTGAAGCAAGGGTCTTCGATGTTTGTGCATCCGCAGAAGTGACGGTGGATGATGATCGTGCTCTGATAGTTGGAATGCGTGGGACAGCAGCTGAGTCGATGGACATTGTTTTCTTGTGCATCGGCTTAACAAGTGAGCTCGAGGACTTTCCCCGTTACCTCAGTTATTACGACGCGTCGATGCATAGAGGGACGAGTAAAGCATACCTTGCCGACTCCATTTGTGAGGACCGCTCGCTTTGGTAATCCTGCAATGGGCTTGTTCTCAATCCCTCCGAAATCCTTTACGGAAGCGACCGGTCCCTTCAAAGGGTTCCCTAGACCGGAGGAAAGTGGTCCCTTCTGAGGAAGAGGAGCGATCGCGCGGACTGTAGAAGCAGTCTTGGGCAGGAGTGGCTGTCGAGGAGCGAGATCCTCAGTAAGGTTAGCTTTCGATGCAACCCGAGAAGCACGACCTGCTCGAGGCTGTATTATCAAAGGCAATCAGTCGTACGAAAAGAAACACTAGAACAGGAAAGGACGGACTCTGTTGAGGGGTTGTGCCATTTCGTTCTTTCAAAAACGGGCCTCAAGAATAAGATGATGTGATGTAATCCGACGTCTAACACCACCCATCAGACAAATTAAATACAACACATCTCCTCATTCCAGCGGTAAAAGTGAAGAGAATACGAACGGTTAGACTATTTACTGTGGTACTTTCTGACCACCCAACCGACAAGGTCGAAGGTTCCAATTCCGTTTTCGTACTTGATAAAAGGTGATAAAAAGAGATATTGACAAATCCTAGAGGCTCTGAGGAGAGAATAGGCGGGAAAGAGGGTAAGGTGACGACTTTGTGAAGGGTAAGCAACAAAGTGACGCCTTTGATCGTTACGAATTAATATGAGAAAAGCGTCCAGAACTCAAGAGCCGTTGCAGGAACTGTGATTCTGAACGGAGAAAGTATACCTTCGCGTCAAACGTGGCCTAGGCGAAGGGCGAAACTGGCGGACGAAAGGTGGAAGGTGACGGTGAAAGGGAGGACAAGCGAAGTTGAGCGAACGTCTACTCAAAACATAAATGACCCTAACCCTACGTCACATTGCGCGTTAACTCACACGTGATCGGCACTTGTTTCTGGATGTGCCATGAACATGAAGCGTGTGAGAGAGGAGCAGAGAGCAGAGGATACTTAATTTCCCACTTCACCGCCATTTATTCTGAGCATGTATATTGAGAGAATCCTCTGTCAGTCCTGCTGGAGTTGCAATGAAGCATGCCAATCTTCATCAAGTCCTGGGTTATGGTTCGAAGGTAGGACATGTCCTGATTTACGGCTCGGAGTTGCGACACCAAAATGAATCAATGGATGAATAATGAGACATTGCAGCGATGGGTGTGATGCGACGACAAATGCAACAGAATGATTAGAACATTAAGGGAATGAGAAGTCACACCAGAACCATCATGTATTTAAGACAGAATTGACTGATACCATACGACTCTTTGTTGTTTTTTTCCTTCCTTGACGACATAAAGGGACCATAGATAGAAAGGCGAAATGAAATGAACACAAATGACACACTGAAAAGAAAGAGAGGTTTGAACAGATCAGGCCTTCGCTGAAGCACGACGCAGGAAAGAATTCCACTTCCCCGACTTGGGTGCATTCTCGTCGTCTGATGCCGATGCCGAAGTCGTGCTCAAGCTCCCAAAGATCCCTTTGCGCCGGACGGGTTTAGGAGATTTGACAAGCACGGAATCACTTCGTGTCTCTTCGGGTGGAAGGGGTGGAGACAGGACGCGCGCAGATACAGGGGGAGTTGGCAACGACTGAGTAGGTCGTTCTGGTAACGGAAGAGAATCGATCCGACGCGGGATACCTTCGCCGGGAGTTGGGGGTTCTGAATGAAGCGAGGTAACCTGTGACATGGATGTGGGAGAAGCGGTAGTCTGATCTAGGTATTCGCTCATGTTCATGTCGACATCTGAAGACGACGCCTCAGAATGAAATGACGTCCGTGAGGAGAGTCCAAACGAGGAGTAGCTAACTCCTAACCCGGATATGCTTTGAGCTATCGAATTCGCTTCGGCCTCTCTGTTACTCAAGGTTGGATCCAGCGTTGCTACTGATCCAGCAAATGATGGATTGGATTGGAAGGAAGCCGATGATGCGTAGACCGAGGCTTCAGGTGGAAGTCGGGTCCTTCGACCAGTCCCACTAGAGCTTGAACTTGAGAACGTCGGCGCCGTAGAACCCCTAATTGTCCTCAAGGTTTCCTTCGAGGAATTACTACCTAATGACGGACCACCTGCACTCCTGGGTCGCCTAGATGCGTCGTAAGGGTGATTCCTTGGCTTCGGCGAGAGGTGATTGGGAGAATGGTGCCGGCGAGGCGGACTAAGAAGGTTAGAAGTACTGTTGAAAGAATCGCTATTATTCATAATTCGGAAGGTTTCTGAGCTTAATGAACTTCGATGAGACGCAGTTCGACGAATCGAAATATCGCCAGTGGATGGCCGTGAGACGCCAGCAGTTGAAGGACGAACAGCAGTCGACGAACGCACTAGTTTCGGGGCGGTTTCAGGTTCTGGAATCGTCGGCATTGGGAGTTCTGGGGGTGGGGTGAGAGCACGGCGGTCGAAAAGGTCTCGCTCAGCTTGACAAGCTGGAAGTTGGCGCAGTGCATTGTGCCCAGCCCGTTTTCGCTCGCTCGCTCCAATGGGAGCGACTACCAGTTCCTTTGAAAGTTCTATTGACTCGTTTCCTCCAGCCTTGGTTTTGATTAGGATCTGATAAACCGACATAACAGTGAGCAATGTGAAGAAGTAGGCGAGAAATGACGGACCTTGACATTAATTGTGAAATAAATTTCCGAAAATCTGGTGCACATGGTTTCACCGATGGAATAAACATATGCCGACTTTGGTTTGGGGAGAGTCACGGCGAGAGATGTTTGTGCGGTCCCGCGCTCATCGAATGAAGGATTTTCGGTATAAACAGGTGAGAAAGTTGTGGTATTAGGTCGTTTGGCAATTCTTGCTAACTGGGTTTGGGTTTGGGGGAGATAGGTGGAGTCGTATGAACGGTAGACGACATAGCGACCGGATACCAGTTCGGAATTGATGGCGCGGTGGCGGTCTGAAGTTGTTTGAAACTGCAGTTCTTCGAAGGTGGGTCGCACGAACTTGAGGTCCCTATTATCCTCCCCCGCTTCATCGAAACAGAGAACGTGATGACGCTGGATGGAAACCGCAACTTTTTGACAGCAACTGAGTTGTCGTGCTTGCGCATGACAATGTTGACATTGTGTGGCTCGTCATAGCTCACAATGTAGCGTTGATGGTCTATCGAGCACTCGATGCCGCGGTGGAAAGTGTATGTATGGGGTACAAATTGAATCGGGGGAGGAATTCGAGGAAGGTCGTATCGTGTGAGAAGGAGAGGTTTAGCAA
This sequence comes from Atractiella rhizophila, assembly GCA_021432655.1. Taxonomy (NCBI): domain Eukaryota; kingdom Fungi; phylum Basidiomycota; class Atractiellomycetes; order Atractiellales; family Hoehnelomycetaceae; genus Atractiella; species Atractiella rhizophila. Next base: position 48,766 of record MU271304.1, read on the forward strand.
CAACTTTTGTCGTGCCTTGCATCGCGATGCGCTTATGCGTGACCACTGTCCCGTCACATTGTGAACCCACTGACTTAATGAAAGGAGCACTAAAGACCCACCGGCTTCGACCTGCCACCAAGCTCTGTACGACCTAAACGAGCTCGTGCTCACCCCACCGACAGAGATTGGCAAAACGATTCTGAAGAAGCTCTCCCAGTCTCCCAGCAGTCCCCATTCCACACCATCACCCTTCCTCCATAACTCTTGAACAGCCTCAAAGAGAATACCGACATTGTCGTTCTTCACTGGCTTTCCGTCCACCTGAGACTCGTAGCAAACAACTCTGACGACGACACTGGATGCTTTCACTGGCTTGAGGTCCTCCTGCAGGCCCAAAGAAACAACGCCTTGTATGATAACTGGCGTGAGGCCCAGGTAACCAGCATGAGGGAAGAATCTCGCTGTGTTTCCCCTGCTCTTGAGGGCGAGTACGACCATGTTGAATGGCTTCTGGGTGGAAGTTGGGAATCCTCCGTTGCTGTTTTCGACACGCGACTTGTGAAAATGGAATACTTGGGATGAGGACCCGCAGAGGGATTGGGGAGACTGGTAGGTGAAGGGAGCGAACAAAGGAGAGAGGTGGTTAAATGAGAACGGAGGTTGGAGTGGGCCATTCGTAAGGGCAAATCATTGGGAAGGACGCTAGTCCAAGTTAGCGCTACTCAAACTTTGAGATCGGAAACTTGAACGTGACTCCCAGACGCGTTAAGAAAGCTTCGGCCGTGACCGGACAGTCAATTCTTTTGTTCTCTTCCGTTCACTCAGGTTCACTTCGCGTTTTGCCCAGTCCCGACAAACAATACATGCATTATTAGTGTCCGCCAAAGGTATCTCAAAACAAAAAACAAATCCAAGATAAAGATAAAAGGCATTTCATTCCACAGAGCGTGAAAGCATCACTCCCGGCGCTCAACTTTTTACACACGGTCTTCTGCATTCCGATGGACTCTAATTGCCCAACTTATTGCCCTAGACTAGTTGTGCTTCCAGTAACTACGCCAACGTCAGATTTTTCTGTGCCGATGGGTCTGTAGCCTTACCAGATGTCACCATCTTGGACTGCGCCAATTCGAACTCATCAGCTTTGGCTTTCGAGCTAGCAGCATACGACTTACCTTCGTACGTTTTTCCTATTCAAAGTCGGACCCATCAACGTTTGCACATCAGATCATGACAGAGAGCACCCACCCTTTTGAGCAAGCTTACCGGCCTGGACCGGATTTGATGAAAAAAAAAAAGGAACTTGCGGACCGGAAAAGTTCGAAAAACCTACAGCTTTCACAGCTGCCTCAGAACCTAGCTCACGGAGATCATTATAGGCCATGATATCAGCTGAGATAAACTTGTTTTCGAAGTCAGTGCTGTCAACCGCGCAGAGGACAGTTCTCAGAGATGTCAACCTTCAACGCAAGATGGGAGGACGCACTGAATCACTCCGGCAGCCTGGGGAGCTTTTGTGTTCTCCCGAATTGTCCATGCTCTCACTTCATCAGGCCCGCAGGTAAAATACCGGATGAGCTTACGAAATGGATAGGAGTCAGCCATCCACATCCATCAACGTGAGAAAAAGGAACCAATGGACGCACATGTAAAGCTTGATACCCAGCTGTCGTGATCTTCCCTAAAGCAGCTGGAGCACCTAGCTCCTCGCACTTCTTTTTTTGGTCGTCCTTGCTCAAGTCAACAAGCGTTTCTTCAAAGACAACAGAATAGGGAATCAATGGGTCTCCAGGGTTGTTACTGTCTATCCATTGTTTGATCTTGGGCAGCCTGGAAAACCTCCAATTAACATTTCTGCAGACGAAAATCGCCATGAGGCAGGACGAGGAACAACACACACCATTTGTTCTTCTTCCGGATGTAGTCCTTCTCGCTAAGATTTACAAGGTATACCACGGGTTTAGCTGTTAGCAGCTGCAATCCGTTCACCACATCAATCTACAAAGAAAAGAGAGGTCAGCTTGGCCGTTTGACAAGGAGGCACATCAATCGGAGCAAGATCAGATTGGATATTATCTCATCGTTCATGTGCATGAACATTCGACGAGCTGGGTTATTAGATTTCGAGCACTGCGTGCCCTTTTTCATCACAGAATCAAAGTGAAAAGTTTCAGTGGACTGCAATAGTGCTTACCTCCTTTGCGCTCCAGTCAGCCTTTCGAACGTCTTTGTTACTCTTCAAAACGTCGAGGACTTTCTCCACAGACGTCTGAACTTCATCAGTCCACGTTGGAGGTGGGTGGCGAGCGAAAACATACGATCTCTTCCTTCTTCGCTTTATCGGCCAGAGACGCCGTTCCAGTTCCCCGGAAGGTTTTCTTCAGCTGGACGCCAGGAATATCGTCAATAAGAGCAACATTTGTGCACAAATGCCAAGAAAAGACATACACCGTCCAGATGTTTCTCCACCCATTCTGTGTCCTTCAGCCTCAACTCGTTCGAAATGATCTCCATGTCCCTGACCGGGTCGACATCACCTTCGACGTGGGTAACATCCGCGTCATCGAATGCTCTAACAAGTTGATAGATCCCATCGACAGCTCGGATGTGGGATAAAAAGGAGTTCCCCATTCCTTCTCCTGTGTGTGATCCTCGTGTAAGGCCAGCAATATCGATGATTGTGAGATGGGCGGGGATGCGGGAAGCAGGCTTATAAAGGTCGCAAAGCCATTCAAACCGCTCGTCAGGGAGAGGGACTCTAGCTTCTTCCTGTAGAGAAGCACATTATGCACGAATTTGAAGCTGAAGGGAAGAAACAAACTGGATCGACGGTTGCATAAGGGTAATTCTAGATGTGGATGAGCATTTGCTCTCAGTCTAGCAGAAATAGAGCTTACAGCAGTCTACAAGAGGAAGGACAGCATGAGCATTGTTTGAGCAATGAGAGGAATCACACCTTTCCGAGATCTGGAAACATTTGAATCAGTTCAGGCCCGGTGAATCATCTGATGCTCCTACCAGTTTTAGAGATGACGTTAAACGTTGAGGACTTTCCGATGTTGGCGAGCCCAACAATTCCCATTTTCAGATTGTTAGAGGGTCGACCTGATTTTCTCCATCAAGACAGATTTTGATCAACGGAAGAAAGCGGCTCACCAAGCAATGCCTTTGGCTCGGCAGCAGGCGCTTTTTTGGGAGGCATTTTCTTTTTGGCGCAATAGAGAGTACAATGAAAACTACGAATACAAAGTCTTTGAGCTGGATATCGAACGAGGAAGGCCAGATTGACGCTCTCGTTGATTGGTAGAAAAAAATTGATCAGCCCTGTCGGTTTGATCCGAAGCAGTGGTGGAATAGAACCACTCTAATTATCGATAATGTGCTCTCTAAATCTGCAGGTGCGAAGTCTGAAAATCTGCAAATGGTTGATGTGCGCCACAAACTTAATTCCCAACTTTCCCGTTTCGGATGTTTGCCTTTTTGCTTTCACTCACCTTTCCACGCATATTCTGCGCTTCTGCATATTGCACATTATATCTCTCGTCGAAGAGAGTGAAGCCATGCTGAAGGGCTCATCTGTGAGGGCTCTTGACGCAACTCTTCCGGGCAGCATAAATTCGATTGCACTGACGTGAAGGAGAAAACAAAAATTCACAACATGCAAATCAAGCACTCAAACCTGAATAAATGGGGGGGTGCGGTTCAAATGTGATGGCAGGAACGCAGGAACACACAGAATGTTCACAGGCCGATCGGAGAGAATGGATTGATTCTACAACTTCGATAACACACCAGAAAGAGAGACAGAGAACGCGATCACACGACGGAAGCCAAATATATAAGAACCATAGCCACAAAGCATTATCAGGTAGGCGTACTGGAATATATCAAGGGCAAAGTGAAAGCCGAAGATTGGAGCACGCCCCGTTGACAACGGCCCCAACACCGTCACCAACGTGGAGCAGGCCAGGCTTCAACTTGTCGATTTCTGGCAACGAAATCCGCGACGTGCTGCATTCTGGCCCTCATCATGGGAGACTCGTTGTCGGAAGGTGGGGGAGCGGTAGGCTGTTCGCGATGATGACGATGTCTTCTCCGCCGCTGAGTATCTGCAACCGGAGCCACTGCAACGATATGTGTGGTGGAGTCTGTTCCAACATGATCTGACTGCACTGGGAGTTGTACCCAATGAGCGTGATGTGCGTGATGGTGCACGTGCCCATGTTGAGGCGCAGTCATGTTATTCTCGTTTTCCACATCCATCCCTTCCTCCTCGACATCCTCATGCTCTTCACCATCCAACGAAATCTCCCCTTTATCTGCTCCTTCCGGAAGCTCGATCGGTCCATTCTCGTTCTCCAATTTTGATGCCATGGAACACCACATTCGGTGTCCCTTGCTCCAAGCTTTACTCTGACAAGTCTTCGAGCAGTACTTCGCTTTCCGACACCTCCGACATTTAGCAAACTCGCGAGGAGACGACTCCCACTTCCCACAAGCCATGTTGGCGCACTGCCGAATGCCACCTCGAGCGTCATCCTTCCGACAAGCATTACGCATAATCACTCCGGCCCAGCGTTGAATTTCGGGGGGGAATTGAATAACATTGCGGTCCTCCTTGACTGGCCTGAATGTGAACTTCTCCACGATGGCGAAGATATTCGGGCACACCCAGTTCGCCGGTCTAGCATCGGTGAAGCGGGTTCGGGAACACACGGCGTTGGCAGGAGCCATAGGATCTGGTGGAGTGAGGGGGCTTGGTCGATGGAAGGTGGCACGGACGTGAGGATACTTTGAAAGGTAAGCTAACAGCTGTAAGCAAAGCAGAATCTCCTCGTCGCGGATGCTGTAATCGTCAGAGGTTGAAGGTGACAGCTGTAGAAGCGAGATGGAAGGACTATCTTCGTCCTCCTCCCCTTGCTCTGTCTCCGGAACATTGACTCGATGGACGCTGGACTCGACGTCGAATACAGGAATAGCGGTAGGTTCAGCATCTTCCATCATGGGGGCACTGAGTGGAAGATTTCGGCCCCGTCGTGGTGACGGATGTTGAATGGGCGACTGAGATGGTCGAGGATGAGAAGAAACAGAGCCCTCTGCTGAGCCCATCACAACATCTCCATCCCTATCTACACTGCGCTCTGCCTTCGACCTGCCGATAGCAGCCGATGGATCTGGAGCTCGTCTGATAATACGATGGAAAAGCTCGTTGCGAACTGAAAGGAGAGTGGACGCATCTGTAGTTGCCGTCCGATCAGAGGAGCGGTCCTCCTCGATGGCATCAGCCGGCAACTCTACATCCTCATCCATTGGCTGAGGTTCCTCAGGAGCGGAAGTATCGCCGTCTGAGAATGAAATGGTACCTTCTGGAGTCGGAATGCGGTTAACCTCCTCTCTCGAACTATTATCACTCATCGACCCAACAGGGACACGACTGGGTCCAGCAACATCCGAACTTTGAGAAGGATGCGCTGATAGCTGTGTCGCTCGAGATCTACTCCGATGATGCTTTGAAGAATGACTCTTTGACCCGCTCCCCGCAACGCCGAGCCTCTCCTTCACCCATCGCTCCTTCGTCTCCTGCAAATACTTCTCCATAATGCAAACGACAAGAGGAAGCACTCCAGCTTCCACTAGTTTCTGGCGAACTTGCTCCGTACCCCTTATCCCAACATTACAAATACACTGAAATGCAAGTGTCCACGACCAGACCGACATCCGCTTTGCACTGTCAGCTTGCGGAAGCCAAATGTCCGGTGACAGGGACGGTGGTCGATCGATTGAGAGATCTAGATAACCCGCTCCGCTCGGTGGCCTGGCGCCGAGAGAAGCTGAAGGGCACGAATAGAATGGTTTGAACGGACCCGGGGGTGGTTTGAACTCCTTGAAGCATCCGTCGACGAGATCCATCAGACGTTCGAGGCCACCATCATGCGTTAGAATCTCGCGAATACGGGGAGAGGTAGAAGTGAGGGATTGAAGACGTGTGAGGGAATTAATCAGAGGAACAAGCGAGGTATTATCGAGTGCTGGAAGACAAACGTCAACAAAACCGGTCTTGATCACGTGATATCTCTTCAGAGGCAAGATTTGATGGCCAGTAATGTGATATTTGGTCCCACTCTAGAGTCCCATGCACCGATAGATAGTAGATGATTCTGCTCACCTCGCCTGTCGTAAAGCTGGCCTGTAATCACCACGGCTGCCCTGCCCGCTGCCGAAGTCGTGAAATTGTCGCCTCTCATTCTGCTCTCGCGATATCAGCGTCGAGACTAATGAAGCAGTACTCGAATAGGTTTTTCTGAGGGGAAGGAAGGGAGGCCGGGAGGAGATGACGACGAGAGGGGGTGAAGGGAGCGAAGCGTATGTCGATCTAGATGAGGAGTTGAAGGATGTGGCAAGCATAAAGAGACCTGTGCAGCAATAAATATGCGTGAGAAGGTATTCTCCTGTGTTCAGGAGCGTTGAAATATCGTTGATGGTGGATGTCTGTCATATTGGGGGAGAGCGTTTGCCACTGATGACTCACCCTGTGTCTGTCTGAATCCGATGACGAAGGTGTTCCAGAGTGGATTTTAGGGAGACGATAAGTCGAAAGAATGGGCTAGGCAAGTGCAGAGCACTCGACTCGGTTAGTGTTGGGCGAAGAGGGCAAGACGGTTTATGTTGCAGTGTTCTGTCCGCAGCCGCAGTTACTGCGCAGCCCAGCGAAATCGGAAGTGGACTCATTCATCTCCACCACAGATCGACCTCGAAATTGGGCTAACGATTGACCTGACAAATTCTGGTCACCAGCTCATGAGAGAGCTCCATCTCAATCTCTCTCTAATCTTGACAAAGGGCGCTGCCCAAGGACCAGTTTTACGCAATTTTACGCCTTTCTTCAGTTCCATCCGAATCCAGCAAGGATCCACAATTCGACACATTTTACCAAGACTTCACCTGTCTTGAAAGCTTGAAATTGAATTTCTTGGAAGCCTGAACATTCTTGAACGCTGTGCCTATGAATGTGTGCGAGTTTCCTTCCTAAGTGCCCCTGCACTTGCAATTGGCATGGCATGATGAAGCGTGCCAGAAGAGTGCGCAATAGTGGCGCAGTAATGCTTCAGGAATTGAGTTGAATGTCGCAGGCTCCACCACGTCGTTGCTTTCTCGAGAAGTTGCTCAGTTCAGTTGCGTGGGAGATGGAGAATCGGGAAGCATCTGCAGCGACCAATATTGTGTAAGATTCTCTTCGAGAAGCTGCCAGGGAAGGCTTCGGACAAGCTAGAAGAGAATATCACGCGATTCTTCTCCCGTATGGAAAAGCAATGGAAGGAATGAGTAGTTGAGTGTTGTTATTCTGGGCTTTCTGGATGCTGCCCAATGAGCTCTCCGATCCTGTTCCGTGCTCTCGGTAGTTCCCCTCCTTCAAAAGGGCATTCAATTCGTTAGTTAACACTGCACCAGATTGGCAGTAGACTGGCTATGCTTGACTACAACCTTGCCTAACCCTGATGATCTGATCTCCATTACGTCCGCTGAGAACTCTTTCGGAGCATCGAAGGAAGGTGTTGCGAGGTGTGGCTGTTATCCCCAACTTTTCAAGTCGAGAAGAACAGGCATCAGATTGTTGGCAACGTTCGCTCCACATGAGAATTAGGAAAGGGCATCTCTTTGCAACAGCCTCTCCTTTACCTCTCCTCGTATGCTGCTCCAATACAGTTCCTCTCGTCTTCCTACGATTAAATCAGCCTTCACCATCGCTTCTTCATCAAAGTCTTCATTCAGCGGTAGCCAATCATCCCCTTCCAGTTGATGAACGACGCGATGCTTTCCCAGCCAGTCCACCAGTCGCCGTGCTTGCTCAGTCGTCTCGAGGCGGATATGACACTTTCCGCGTCGACCGTGAGTAAACATTGGACTCTCGTATCTTAAGAAAAACATGGGATGCTGACGCGATCGAGACCTTTGGTCAAATCGACATATTCCACCTTCACACCATCGACAGACCTCTCAATCAACTTTTTCATCTTCTCTCGGTTTGTGGACGTAGAGAGGTGGGATAGATGAACGATCACTCCCTCGGGGAAACCACGTCGTCTTCTTCGTTGCAGCCCAAGTCGAGACTGATGCTGCACATCGGGTGATCCCCCATAATACCCTCGTTCGTCAGGTTCTTCCTGTATGTGCTCCTCCGCCTCAGCAGCATTGCTGAAATCTACCACATCCGACTCTGTCTTCTGGACATCCACAGCTGGTGTGGTTTCGTCTTGAGACTTTGGCCGTCGCGTTGCACTCTGTGCGTCAATTTTCAAGTTGCCTGCCGCAGGCTGAGTGGAGATGGTTTCTTTGGCTGCTGAGTTCGAGATGGAAGCCTTCTTTATCGCAATGGCTCGTGGAAGGAACATGGCAGTCTGAGCCGCTGGTTGTTCGTTGACTTCCAATACTGTGATACTCACAGATGTTGGCTTACTGGCTGGCGACAGGTCTTCATACTCTAGCAACTTTGCCTTTCAAGTTGGCCCCCCAATAGGGATCATTAGAAAGTCTTCCTATTGATGATTGCTTTTGTAGTAATACAGAGAAAGAAGACGCAGAAAAGGAGTAAAGAAAGATTTATACGGATCCCAATATTGAATCTTCAAAGAACTGAGGTAAGAACCAAAATCCAAAGAAAAGAGTGACCTCCAAAGTATGAACACAAAACGCTTGCACTAACTCTCCAAGGTAAGATATTGATGGAAAGTAAGGAGGGGAAGGGGTAATCGAAATTTCGTCTTCTTACATCCCTACGTGACAATAACAGCAATGAAAGTCCTTCAAATTTAATGCCCACTCCCGCTTCCACTGGCTACGGCGCTCCCATCACGGTTATGTGAGCCGCTCCCGCTCGCAACAGCATTTCCATCTTCCGGAGGGACCGGAGTCGGCTGTCTCGTATCCCTATACACTGGTGGTAACTCCTCCACCTCCCCCTCCTCTCCAACCCTTCCTGCATCCTGTGCATGAACGACTCTCCTGCTATTGTTAGGGAAGTTGAGCTCCGCAGTGAGAGCAGCCTTCGTTGCGCTTCCTCTCCGCGGATCTGTTGGTCCTCCATCCGCTCCTCCGTCAGGATTGGTGACGAAGAACCGGCCAGCGGACGTTCGTCGTCCTGCGGCGGGAAGTGGGTATTGGTTTGGACCAACAGGAGATGGGATAGGAGGATACCCGTGAGTGGATTGGTAGCCTTCTGATAGGCCTCCAGCCGAGGAAGGACGGCCGTTTGAGTGGTGTTCGGTAGAGGCATATGCTGATGGTGCGTAGGAGTTGGAGTACGAGGGAACATGAGAGTGACCGTATCCATATGGTTCCCCATTTTGTGGATCCAGGTGCTCACCAGAGTGCCTAAGCTTACATGTTAGAAGGTAAAAGAGACTTTAACAGGCCGACTAACCCTGCTGGACTGTGGTTGTAATAGCTGCCCTTCTTCTCACTTAAGGACGCAAGAGACTGCCGGTTCTTTCTTCGGCGCAAGAACCACCAGACACCAGCAGCAAGAACGACCACAGCGGCCCCAGCTGCTACACCACCTGCTATTGCTCCTACGCTAGATGAGCCTTTGCTGTCGCTCCCACTGTCCCACTCGATTAGTCGTTATGTGGAAGTGGAGGAAAACGCACCTCCCACCGCCAATGCCACTACCGTTACCAGAACCGCTACCGCCCGTTGGACTGCTGCCGCTGGAGGAGGTAGTCTGAGAACCACCAGAGAGACATGCGGCATTGCCGGTCCCTGAAGTGAAGAGGTCCGAAGTGGGGAGGTAAACATTGTTGTTGTTGGAAATGGCGACTGTGAGTGAAAACGCGGCCGTCAGGAACGCATTCAGGACATGAACAGATAATCAGAGCAATGGAAAAGGAACACCGACTGATAGCCTGTCCGCCCGTCTGGATTGTATTCTTCCAAGCATAGCTGGTTCCAGTTACACCTGTGATGTTTACCGGGGCAGCTCCAGTTCGAACAATGGTAATAGTATACGGTCCGCTGACCTGGGTATTCGTCCAAGAGATGGAAAGATCTTCGCATTGCGGCGGGTTTGGTTCAGTGGGCACTGTGACAGTCTCCGTGGAAGTAGGACTGGGATTTGTTTGCAGGCAACTCTGATTCGCGGAGGAGGTGACAGAGTAGATTGCAGTAGATATGCCTCCAGAGATCCCGTTGGAGTCCGCCATCGCAAGGAGCACCTGAGTCCCTGCACGGCGCAAACAGTCACCTTCGCAGTCCCGTTTCCAACAGTGTGATGAAACGCACCAGCAGCATAATTAGCCGTCCAATGGAACGTTGTTCCAGCTTGCCCAACTGTAACCACTTCAGGGACACCTCCAATGGGGTAAATAAGCAGGTAATAAGGCGCCCGAGGAGCAGGATTTGGATTATCGACGGGGTAGATGTCGATGGAAACGTCTCCGCAGGAAGGGAAGCTCCTGCTCGTATCTGCTGCGCCAGCAGCCCAATTGAAGGATATGGGTACATTCGTAATTTGTTCAGCAAAAACTGTCCCCATAAAGGAAAGGAGAGCCGCGAGACTCATCGCTGTTGGCATCAATGCCGAGCTCGTTAACATTGCCCTGACAGTCTGTTAACGTCACCTCCAGCCAGAAAGTTGGGCAGCCGCACGATGATCACTCTGTGGAGTTCCTCGACTCGCTCTGGCCAGTTTTCGTCGCCCAAGGGCTTCACAGCTTGGTGATAGTCAAAAAAGTTGGTCGTTCGAGTTCGTGAAGTGACGCAGCAGGAACCATAGCCCGTGGCCGCCGACTTGGCGGGTTTCGGATTTCACCGCTTATGCTGACTTCTTGTCCTGTTCGAGTACATTTGCATGTACATCTGCGCTTTGTCTGGGTACAGTAATAGCATCAACTTCGTCGTGGCTTAGAACTGATGCGAAGAGGTGCGTGGTTCGGTTGTGCAGAAGGTGTCCTTTATGATATTATCTGCTTGACCTTGGCAGTTTGACCCATCAAACGCGTCATAATCCACGCGATAAACTCTACAAAGCTGTAACAGTGTCTTGTTCGATTCATGAATCTTTGAGTTCAATACATCGTTCACGTCATGAGGAACGCCTCTTGCTTACTTCATGACACTTTCGGCGCACTTGTTAGGAGCCGTTGAATATTTGCAAGTTGGTCATGAAATCGCCAATTTCTTGACCAGGCGGTTCGGGCTACGCGCTAGAATCTGAAGCAAGGACGCTTCTGCTGAGCAGCTGTCAGATTCTTTGTGAAGGATTTCTCTGAGTGAAACTAATGGTGTACTTTATGTTGCACTCGAGTATAAGTTTGTGAGGTTGACCATTTACCTGCTATCTCGTCCAATCATATATGACATCCGCCGATACTATTACGCAGACTAACGTTTTTGTGAACTCTCAGAATGGCAGAAACGATGTCGCACCGCGTGCTCTCGTCCTACTTCCCATCCCCAGGACGAGTTTTCACGCTGCTTGAATGGCTCAGTCCCAATGACCCGACCAGAATCCTCCACATTGACGATCCAGAAGGCTTCCGCCGTTTTCTGAATGATTCTTTGGTTGGGGTTGACTTCGATGCGACGACCTGGAAAGGCCCTATTCTGGATACCACGGCACATGGAGAGTCATCTATTGAGGTGGGAAGATCTATAAAGTTGTGACCCCCATTAATCCATGTTCAAGTTGATTCGCAAAGCTCAACTGAGGTTGTTGAGCGTTGGCGCAACCAAGTCCAGAACAGCAGCTCCGTCCGGTTCTAAATCTTTCCCGCATCCAAAAAACATCTTGATACTCGGTTGTTCTAATGTAAGTCTTCCTCTTATGAAGGGATGTGACAATTTTCAACGAGTAACAGGAATCAGGAGGGGTGGCAATCAAATTTCCGAATACCACTGTGGCATTCTTGGAACAGAATAAAGACATTGCAAAATTAATCGAGAGGTCAATTCTCGACCTTGGGATGACAATGAGCTGACTATACAAATAGAGCTGGACCTCATGCTTTCACTCAGTTGCTGACAAGAACATCCTTCTTCCTCTCCTTACCGAACAATTGCTACGTTCAAGTCGCCGGTCCTGCTCTTTCCGAGCTTCCCCTTCCCGTAGACAAAAAATTGTCACGCATAAGCGCGGCCGATACGCCAAAGGAGGTTTCAACCCGTGGACCACAACCGCTAGAGCACACGCAGTCATTGCCGGGACGGTTAATAACGCTGGACCAACCTACATTAAAACGGACAAGATCACTGGGCGTCGAGACTGAGAGCGAAAATATAAAGAAACGAAGGGTTGAAGACGGCTCTTCTCCTTTTCTGTGAGGACTTTTACGTTAGTTTTGATTTTACTGAGGTTCCGCAGGATAACCGCAAACTCGATTCATTTTGCCAGAAATCGTATTTTTCATTCTCGTCCTGTGAGACTCTTGACGGGAGGAATAAACTCTGGAGTATCTCCGAACAGTGAGGCACGACCTTTGACTTTTTGCACGAACAATTAACGAATTTGGCAGATATCCTCAATCGCGTCAAGTTGCTATTTGGTCCTTCCGATGAGAGGGCTCGTCACTTATCCAAATACATGTTCCCGCGAGCGTATGGCCTACGAAGCTGTTTTGATACCAAAGATGAGCTCAAGGGTTTGTCGGGGATTAAATTCGACGAGCGAGAAAAGGAGATTAAGGTAAGTAGGAGCATGTCGTTTAACAGCTGATTGTGAGGCGACATGACAGGCTTTGGGAGCGTTGAAAACTCCAAAAAAGATCAAGTCTGTGATCCGTCTGATCGAGGAGGTAATACGAAATCACTCACGAGTCGATTATCGCCGCCTGCTGGACCAACATTGTCCCCGACGGTTGGGTCGAGGAGCAAGAAATTGTACAGAGAATGAAAAAACAAAGGTATGCTTATATCATCCCAAGACAGGTATTTGATACCTCAGAAGGATTCTTTATTGGAAGCTGAGCCTCACACGCAAATATCAAAGAATGAGGTTAGCTTGGAGGTGTCGCATCCTTCACTGGTTGTGCCTCATGGTGCAAGAGAGGCGAAGGAAGCAGTTCGACTACAGCCGAAGTTTTCTGAATATACAATAGCTGCTTACGAGGTATGTGCCAAGTCGTTCCCAACCGTATCTCTGACACTCTGACCTGAAGGTTGAATCTTACGTGAAAGCCATAGCCCTGGCCATCTTTCCCGCTGATCTCTGGGGCTCGGACACTAATTGGGATATTATGTGGTTCAGTTCATATTTTACTCTCACCATGGAGTTCACACTCACAACCATTAGACATCAGCCTTTTTATTCGCGCCCGACGATATGAAACGTTCACGTTGCACACCTTTATGCAAAAACTTCGGCCTAACGACTGCCCCTGGATGGGGTCGAACACGAATGCCAAGATCACACCCCAAGAAGCAAAAATGCGGATGGAGCTTTTTCAGGATCTTGTCTATTGGTTTATTGATAATTTCTTAGTGGACGTTTTGAAAGTGAGCCATTTCATGTGTCGACGCGGCGACGGTGGGCTCAAATGCGCCATAGACAACATTCTACATTACGGAGTCCTCTGCCTATCGAAACCGTGCCTTATACTTTAGACAAGACGATTGGCACGATATTTGCCAGCCTTTGCTGGGGAAAATGTCGCAGACTCTCTTCCAACGACTTGGCGGGTTTCGGATTTCACCGCTTATGCTGACTTCTTGTCCTGTTCGAGTACATTTGCATGTACATCTGCGCTTTGTCTGGGTACAGTAGTAGCAATCAACTTCGTCGTGGCTTAGAACTGATGCGAAGAGGTGCGTGGTTCGGTTGTGCAGAAGGTGTCCTTTATGATATTATCTGCTTGACCTTGGCAGTTTGACCCATCAAACGCGTCATAATCCACGCGATAAACTCTACAAAGCTGTAACAGTGTCTTGTTCGATTCATGAATCTTTGAGTTCAATACATCGTTCACGTCATGAGGAACGCCTCTTGCTTACTTCATGACACTTTCGGCGCACTTGTTAGGAGCCGTTGAATATTTGCAAGTTGGTCATGAAATCGCCAATTTCTTGACCAGGCGGTTCGGGCTACGCGCTAGAATCTGAAGCAAGGACGCTTCTGCTGAGCAGCTGTCAGATTCTTTGTGAAGGATTTCTCTGAGTGAAACTAATGGTGTACTTTATGTTGCACTCGAGTGTAAGTTTGTGAGGTTGACCATTTACCTGCTATCTCGTCCAATCATATGTGACATCCGTCGATACTAGCAGACTAACGTTTTTGTGAACTCTCAGGATGGCAGAAACGATGTCGCACCGCGTGCTCTCGTCCTACTTCCCATCCCCAGGACGAGTTTTCACGCTGCTTGAATGGCTCAGTCCCAATGACCCGACCAGAATCCTCCACATTGACGATCCAGAAGGCTTCCGCCGTTTTCTGAATGATTCTTTGGTTGGGGTTGACTTCGATGCGACGACCTGGAAAGGCCCTATTCTGGATACCACGGCACATGGAGAGTCATCTATTGAGGTGGGAAGAGCTATAAAGTTGTGACCCCCATTAATCCATGTTCAAGTTGATTCGCAAATCTCAACTGAGGTTGTTGAGCGTTGGCGCAACCAAGTCCAGAACAGCAGCTCCGTCCGGTTCTAAATCTTCCCCGCATCCAAAAAACATCTTGATACTCGGTTGTTCTAACGTAAGTCTTCCTCTTATGAAGGGATGTGACAATTTTTAACGAGTACCAGGAATCAGGAGGGGTGGCAATCAAATTTCCGAATACCACTGTGGCATTCTTGGAACAGAATAAAGACATTGCAAAATTAATCGAGAGGTCAATTCTCGACCTTGGGATGACAATGAGCTGACTATACAAATAGAGCTGGACCTCATGCTTTCACTCAGTTGCTGACAAGAACATCCTTCTTCCTCTCCTTACCGAACAATTGCTACGTTCAAGTCGCCGGTCCTGCTCTTTCCGAGCTTCCCCTTCCCGTAGACAAAAAATTGTCACGCATAAGCGCGGCCGATACGCCAAAGGACGGTTCAGCCCGTGGACCACAACCGCTAGAGCACACGCAGTCATTGCCGGGACGGTTAATAACGCTGGACCAACCTATATTAAAACGGACAAGGTCATTGGGCGTCGAGACTGAGAGCGAAAACATAAAGAAACGAAGGGTTGAAGACGACTCTTCTCCTTCTCTGTGAGGACTTTTACATTAGTTTTGATTTTACTGAGGTTCCGCAGGATAACCGCAAACTCGATTCATTTTGCCAGAAATCGTATTTTTCATTCTCGTCCTGTGAGACTCTTGACGGGAGGAATAAACTCTGGAGTATCTCCGAACAGTGAGGCACGACCTTTGACTTTTTGCACGAACAATTAACGAATTTGGCAGATATCCTCAATCGCGTCAAGTTGCTATTTGGTCCTTCCGATGAGAGGGCTCGTCACTTATCCAAATACATGTTCCCGCGAGCGTATGGCCTACGAAGCTGTTTTGATACCAAAGATGAGCTCAAGGGTTTGTCGGGGATTAAATTCGACGAGCGAGAAAAGGAGATTAAGGTAAGTAGGAGCATGTCGTTTAACAGCTGATTGTGAGGCGACATGACAGGCTTTGGGAGCGTTGAAAACTCCAAAAAAGATCAAGTCTGTGATCCGTCTGATCGAGGAGGTAATACGAAATCACTCACGAGTCGATTATCGCCGCCTGCTGGACCAACATTGTCCCCGACGGTTGGGTCGAGGAGCAAGAAATTGTACAGAGAATGAAAAAACAAAGGTATGCTTATATCATCCCAAGACAGGTATTTGATACCTCAGAAGGATTCTTTATTGGAAGCTGAGCCTCACACGCAAATATCAAAGAATGAGGTTAGCTTGGAGGTGTCGCATCCTTCACTGGTTGTGCCTCATGGTGCAAGAGAGGCGAAGGAAGCAGTTCGACTACAGCCGAAGTTTTCTGAATATACAATAGCTGCTTACGAGGTATGTGCCAAGTCGTTCCCAACCGTATCTCTGACACTCTGACCTGAAGGTTGAATCTTACGTGAAAGCCATAGCCCTGGCCATCTTTCCCGCTGATCTCTGGGGCTCGGACACTAATTGGGATATTATGTGGTTCAGTTCATATTTTACTCTCACCATGGAGTTCACACTCACAACCATTAGACATCAGCCTTTTTATTCGCGCCCGACGATATGAAACGTTCACGTTGCACACCTTTATGCAAAAACTTCGGCCTAACGACTGCCCCTGGATGGGGTCGAACACGAATGCCAAGATCACACCCCAAGAAGCAAAAATGCGGATGGAGCTTTTTCAGGATCTTGTCTATTGGTTTATCGATAATTTCTTAGTGGACGTTTTGAAAGTGAGCCATTTCGTGTGTCGACGCGGCGACGGTGGGCTCAAATGCGCCATAGACAACATTCTACATTACGGAGTCCTCTGCCTATCGAAACCGTGTCTTATACTTTAGACAAGACGATTGGCACGATATTTGCCAGCCTTTGCTGGGGAAAATGTCGCAGACTCTCTTCCAGCGTCTAGAACTTGTGAGTGACACGCCGACGACAAACTGTGATTTTGACCGCAGAACTAGGAAAAGGCTCAGGCTCTGCTCACCGCTCGCCCACTTGGGTTCTCTAATGTGCGATTATTGCCCAAGGATACTGGTGTTCGACCCATTGTGAACCTCAAACGGAGGGTAGCAAAGAAGATTGTAACTTTTCTAACTTCCCGTTTCCTCTAGTGACACCAGGGTAGAAATCAGTCGGTCAACAAAACATTGTGGAGCTTGGTCCTTCAATCAACTTTCTTCTCCAGAACACATTCCAGATTTTGACGTACGAGAAGGTACGCACTCTTGAAGTGGCAGCTAGCTTCAACCCCCGCTTACGTGGCAGCAGAATACGAATTCCCGCTTGTTAGGATCATCTGTCTTTGGTCCTAATGAAATATACAGAAAACTTAAATCTTATAAGTGCCGACTGCTACAACAGCATGGGAAGGTGTAAGCTTTCAGCCTTGTAACACATCGGTACTCACGTTCCAACAGACCTCGCATGTATTTTGTCAAAGTCGACATTCAGGCATGTTTCGACACAATCAAGCACGAAAAGTTATTTTCTGTGGTAGAGAACATATTGTCTGAGGTGCAGTCCCCCTATCAAATACCCCATCGTTCTCACACAAGCGATCAGGAGGGGTACATGATTCAGAAGTATGGTGTCGTGCTTCCGGCTGCTGGTAAAATTTCGAGGAAGTTCCAACGCCAAGGATGTCCTGACTGTGGGCAACCGCGAAGCAAGCGATCAGTCTGCTAATGAGCCACGGCAGATCAACATGAGTCCTTTCCTGCCCTAGCGGGAAAACTGGCGGAGGGATTACAACATGCAATCTTCGTGGATTCGGTTATTTACCCCTTTGAGGAGAGTACACGCGTCAAGAGTTTACTCACAGAGCATATCAAAGAGAATCTTGTGAAAGTGAGCGCAGTATCGTTTCCCGAGGCCAAGCTAAAGACAGTTCAAGATCGGAAATCATTTTTATCAACAGCGAGATGGCATTCCCCAAGGCTCAGTCCTGTCTACGATTCTTTGCGCGTGCATTCTTCCATTGCCCTTGATAAAGCAAACATCTTACCTCATTACAGCTTCTTCTACGGTGATATGGAGCTAACTGCCCTGACCTTCATTAAGGAGCTTCTTGATGTTTGTTAGTCTCTCGTCGTCCCTTCTCCTCTCAAAGGGCATTAGCTATTAATGCGATACACCGACGACTTTCTCTTCATAACACCGGACCCAGATCAAGCCATCAAATTTCTCACTTCAATGTACCGTGGTCATCCAGAATACGGTTGTTCCATTTCGCTAGGTAAAAGTCTGGTGAACTTTCCAGCCGAGATTGACGGTCAATTCATTGCCTCAATCGGAGCGTCAGAGGGTGCGCTTTCGCTTCCAGTCTACTCAGTAGCTCAATTAGCCGCAGATTTCCCTTGGTGCGGTTATCTCATTTCTCCACGGGACCTTTCAGTCAAGGGAGATTATAAGCGTCAAACTGGATTTAGTACGCCCGTTCCTTCTTTTAGCGCCTGACAGTTCTGTAACTGTGACGCAGATATTGCCGATACGCTCACTGTCGAGTTCTCACGGCGACCTGGGGAGGTTTTCGCGTACAAAATGCTGCAGTCTATCAAAGCCCGCGCACACATCATCTACAACGATACTGCGCACAATGGATACCAAAATGTCCTACACAATATCTATCAAAACTTCTTGCTCACTGCGATGAGATTTAGCAGTTATGTCAAGGTTTGGGGGGTGAGCCTGCGCCGGAGGGAGCCATGGTTCTTAGGTGATTCCTCTTCTGTCATGGAGGAGTAGCTGACAGATCCTCAGATGTGATTGATCAATGCTGCTATTTCGCTTTCGTGGTGATACGAAATCGGAGTAAGACCAAAATAGCCAAAGAATGTGGAGCGGAATGCAATATTTTGCAGCGAGAAGTCGTATGGTCAGCATTCAATCCATACTATTCTAGGAGAATTGATAACCTTTGACAGGTTGGGGAAACACGCATTTCAGGCCGTTCTCAGTCGACGCCCAAAGCAGTTTTCGTCTGTCGTACTCAAGCTGAAGAAAGACTTAATGAGACGCACTAGCTCCAAGTTACAATCCAAGCTAGCGAAAGTCACCTCACGAGCTAGGAATGAGGATCTATGGAAAATCAAGTTTTGAACAAGTCACGTTATTATTTGCGTAAAGAAACTAGTACTTAATTTGGGTTTATGTACATGAAGTCCAGGTATTACTTCCGCTAGAAATGGAATAGAAAAGAGTGTTCCAATCGGAATAGTCTTCGATTCGGTGTAAGAAACTTAAAAGAGCGTCCTTCAGAGCTTGACCGTTGTGCGGATAGGTTAGGTTAGTGCGCTGGAGGCGTGGCCGGTGCCTGAGGGGGAGTTGCTCCGGCGACTCTGTCGAGGAAGCTTCCGGATACTTGTGTCCCTTTCTTGTCTCCAGTCTTCGAGCTGATCTTTGCCGTATCCTTTGCGGCTGCGACCTGGGGAATGATCAGTCGGCAATCTGTAAGGTCAAAAGGAGAAACCGACAGCTTCTTCAGGGGGATTCTTGGCTGCTCGACTTAACAGAAACTCCTCCAACAAAGCCGCATTACGAGAGTTGGGCTTCCACACAGCATATATGATGTCCCCAGCCAGTGGAATTAGTCCCATACCGCTACCAATCATCACGTTGACAAACATGCGGTCAGTCTAATAATGCCCTATCAGTCAACTCGCGGCGCTGGTGATGAATGGACTCACGAGTGAACGAGGACAGTCAGACTTTTTGATAGGCTTGATGATGAGGGTATAAGCAAGCAAAAAGTCTAGGATCCAATCACACAGGGTTCGACACCTCACAGTGCGACAACGTACCCACGATGTCTCCCAAGAAAGGAATAAGACCCAGGATTGCCTAGTTGAATATGAGCATCGATTCGCAGCTAGCGGGGGTTAACTCACAGTCCATCCGAAACGGAAACCGCACAGGCTGAAACCTCTGTCTATCGTCCGACGTCCGACGTCAATGGGTTTCTGCGAAGTGAAATGAGTAAATTACCTAGGTAGTGAGCCCTTCGACGAATCTTTTTCTAAGGAAAGTTAGGTTGAGCAGAGTTTGTCACATTGGGATGAAAGACGAACAAGGAGCTTTGCATCCTTCTTGCTCAAATTTTCGGGTATCGCCCGCTTTCTCTTCTTCGTTCGACCCCTCGCATCGACATATTCCTACTCTAGGCATTAAATGGTCTTCCAATGCGACAGAACGAAGACACACCTCATAATGAGGATCCTTGGGCTCTGTCGGTGCAAATAGATGGGCAAATCAATATAGTAAGAGAACAACATGGGAAATGGAACGGAACGAACCCAAGCCCTTGGCACTGTTCTCAAGGTAGTGACCACCTATTTTTTTCGCAATTGTAGACGCCATTAAACACTACGAGTTATTGGTATATGCTGTAATGGCAAGTGTGGGTGCTGCTGATGTGCTCGTTTTGTGTTGAGAAGGGAAGGGAACAAGGCTTCTTGTCAACAGGACGTCACCAATGTGGAATACAGTTTAGATTAGTTGGCGTCCCCGCGCGCTTATCTGCGCAACCGCCACGCGCAACTCCAAGCGCCTCGAATCCAAACCGGCCGTCACCGTGAGCGATATTGGAACAGCTTCAGAATGGAAAACGACCCAGATAAAGCAAACATCTTACCTCATTACAGCTTCTTCTACGGTGATATGGAGCTAACTGCCCTGACCTTCATTAAGGAGCTTCTTGATGTTTGTTAGTCTCTCGTCGTCCCTTCTCCTCTCAAAGGGCATTAGCTATTAATGCGATACACCGACGACTTTCTCTTCATAACACCGGACCCAGATCAAGCCATCAAATTTCTCACTTCAATGTACCGTGGTCATCCAGAATACGGTTGTTCCATTTCGCTAGGTAAAAGTCTGGTGAACTTTCCAGCCGAGATTGACGGTCAATTCATTGCCTCAATCGGAGCGTCAGAGGGTGCGCTTTCGCTTCCAGTCTACTCAGTAGCTCAATTAGCCGCAGATTTCCCTTGGTGCGGTTATCTCATTTCTCCACGGGACCTTTCAGTCAAGGGAGATTATAAGCGTCAAACTGGATTTAGTACGCCCGTTCCTTCTTTTAGCGCCTGACAGTTCTGTAACTGTGACGCAGATATTGCCGATACGCTCACTGTCGAGTTCTCACGGCGACCTGGGGAGGTTTTCGCGTACAAAATGCTGCAGTCTATCAAAGCCCGCGCACACATCATCTACAACGATACTGCGCACAATGGATACCAAAATGTCCTACACAATATCTATCAAAACTTCTTGCTCACTGCGATGAGATTTAGCAGTTATGTCAAGGTTTGGGGGGTGAGCCTGCGCCGGAGGGAGCCATGGTTCTTAGGTGATTCCTCTTCTGTCATGGAGGAGTAGCTGACAGATCCTCAGATGTGATTGATCAATGCTGCTATTTCGCTTTCGTGGTGATACGAAATCGGAGTAAGACCAAAATAGCCAAAGAATGTGGAGCGGAATGCAATATTTTGCAGCGAGAAGTCGTATGGTCAGCATTCAATCCATACTATTCTAGGAGAATTGATAACCTTTGACAGGTTGGGGAAACACGCATTTCAGGCCGTTCTCAGTCGACGCCCAAAGCAGTTTTCGTCTGTCGTACTCAAGCTGAAGAAAGACTTAATGAGACGCACTAGCTCCAAGTTACAATCCAAGCTAGCGAAAGTCACCTCACGAGCTAGGAATGAGGATCTATGGAAAATCAAGTTTTGAACAAGTCACGTTATTATTTGCGTAAAGAAACTAGTACTTAATTTGGGTTTATGTACATGAAGTCCAGGTATTACTTCCGCTAGAAATGGAATAGAAAAGAGTGTTCCAATCGGAATAGTCTTCGATTCGGTGTAAGAAACTTAAAAGAGCGTCCTTCAGAGCTTGACCGTTGTGCGGATAGGTTAGGTTAGTGCGCTGGAGGCGTGGCCGGTGCCTGAGGGGGAGTTGCTCCGGCGACTCTGTCGAGGAAGCTTCCGGATACTTGTGTCCCTTTCTTGTCTCCAGTCTTCGAGCTGATCTTTGCCGTATCCTTTGCGGCTGCGACCTGGGGAATGATCAGTCGGCAATCTCTAAGGTCAAAAGGAGAAACCGACAGCTTCTTCAGGGGGATTCTTGGCTGCTCGACTTAACAGAAACTCCTCCAACAAAGCCGCATTACGAGAGTTGGGCTTCCACACAGCATATATGATGTCCCCAGCCAGTGGAATTAGTCCCATACCGCTACCGATCATCACATTGACAAACATGCGGTCAGTCTAATAATGCCCTATCAGTCAACTCGCGGCGCTGGTGATGAATGGACTCACGAGTGAACGAGGACAGTCAGACTTTTTGATAGGCTTGATGATGAGGGTATAAGCAAGCAAAAAGTCTAGGATCCAATCACACAGGGTTCGACATCTCATAGTGCGACAACGTACCCACGATGTCTCCCAAGAAAGGAATAAGACCCAGGATTGCCTAGTTGAATATGAGCATCGATTCGCAGCTAGCGGGGGTTAACTCACAGTCCATCCGAAACGGAAACCGCACAGGCTGAAACCCCTGTCTATCGTCCGACGTCCGACGTCAATGGGTTTCTGCGAAGTGAAATGAGTAAATTACCTAGGTAGTGAGCCCTTCGACGAATCTTTTTCTAAGGAAAGTTAGGTTGAGCAGAGTTTGTCACATTGGGATGAAAGACGAACAAGGAGCTTTGCATCCTTCTTGCTCAAATTTTCGGGTATCGCCCGCTTTCTCTTCTTCGTTCGACCCCTCGCATCGACATATTCCTACTCTAGGCATTAAATGGTCTTCCAATGCGACAGAACGAAGACACACCTCATAATGAGGATCCTTGGGCTCTGTCGGTGCAAATAGATGGGCAAATCAATATAGTAAGAGAACAACATGGGAAATGGAACGGAACGAACCCAAGCCCTTGGCACTGTTCTCAAGGTAGTGACCACCTATTTTTTTCGCAATTGTAGACGCCATTAAACACTACGAGTTATTGGTATATGCTGTAATGGCAAGCGTGGGTGCTGCTGATGTGCTCGTTTTGTGTTGACGCAGGGAATGGAACAAGGCTCCTTGTCAACAGGACGTCACCATGAAATACAGTTTACATTGGTTGAGGGTCCCCGCGCGCTTATCTGCGCACCCGCCACGCGCAACTTGCAACACCTAACCGCCGCCGCCCTTTGCGATATTGGAACAGCTTCAGAATGGAAAACGACCCTCTCTTGGTCCTACGCGCCACTCTAACCAACAAACTAACGATAACTCTTCTTGACGACTCCAGTCCCGCCAACGAAGTGTACACCATTTCAGAATGTTCCTTCCTCTCATTCCCGGTGCTGAATGAGGCTACTAATGCACGCATCACCCTCCCCAAAACCACCCCGACTCGCTTTCGGAAGCCTGGGATGTCGGGGACTGATCCAACCACGAGTCCCGCCGATTTTTACGACCTCCAAAGCTTGCTCAACGGATATTTAATGTCTAAAAAGTCTTTTGGAGAATACGTCCAGGAGTGTCACAAGATGGGAGTCTCGTTTATCTCGGCAACGGAGAGGAAGCAGATGGTAGATTACTTGGATGGAGTTCACGAACACATTCCCTCAGTCATCGAACCTCAGTACGCAATTCAACAAGAAGGAGGATTAGTGGACATGGACGTGGGAATGGATGGAGCGGATGCAGGAGGAACTCAAATTCCGGATGAACCAAGGGGGACGAAGAGGCGATATGTTGTGGACAAAGCTGACCAGGAATTTGTTGCGAAGCTCAGTAAACTTCAAGAGGGACGCCAGATTTTGGACAGAAACACAGTTCTTCGAGGCGTAAAAAAGAATGTATGCATGTTTCCTCCGCACACGAAGTCTAATGACTTGATTCTAGAACTTTGAAAGCGTAAGAACACTCCTCGCAGATCGCATAAAGCAATCTCGGGAAGATGCGAAACGACTTTCTCTCCTCTCGCAAAACCCGACCCCGGCGGTTCAGCCTGCAATGACACCATCACAAAAGGTGCAGGACAAGAACAAACGTCGCCCTCTCCATCCAATTATCGTCATTTCCCCTTCCTCGACGGCACTAATAACAATGCACAATGTCAAGCATTTCCTCGAAGACGCAGTGTTCGTGCACCACTTCCCCCTCACTTTGGTTTAATCTAACTCCAAGCACAGGTTCGAATCTTCGGATCAGGCTCGAAAATCTTCAGGAATGAAGATGCCTGACGACGTCGTGGCTATCCATCACCTTCGTACGACGAGTACAATCAGCGCTTCACTCTCTTCGGGTCAAGGGATTCAACGGCAGGAGGGGCCTCAGAAAGCCGCCAAGTATTTCGTGGTCGATGGAGTGGATGCGTTGGCAAAGTTCGGAGAGGGAGAGGAGGCTTGGGATCGTGTCGTTTGTGTCATGACAACTGGACAGGAGTGGCAGTTTCGCCCTTACAAGTGGTCTGAACCTAAAGAGCTTTTCCATCACGGTTCGTACTACTTGGGTCGTTCTGAGTATGTTGTTCTAATTTGGCACATCTATGCACTAGTCAAAGGCGTGTATGTTCGATGGACTTCTGATCCGCCCAACCCTAAAGTTCTAGGATGGAACGTAACGGAGCTGAAAGTGCGCTATATTTCTTACTTTCTGGCTGACAATACTGATATGAATGCCACAGATCGATCCACACAAGCGTCACATTGACAAGAGCGTCGTAGCTGATTTTTGGAGAAGCTTAGAAGCATGGATAGCCTCCCACAAGCCATGGCTCGCCTTCTAAATACCACACAACGTCATCTTATAATGCCCGTGCATCCTTCAACTCCTCTAATTTTCCGCTCCCTTTTAATGTTCCTGCCAAAGCTCTTTGAAGAATTGTGTTCGACGATGGGTTCAGATCGGCTGGAAGGACATTGTTCTGCATTCCTTCCATTGAAGCGAGAATCACCGCAAGTGTTTCCATGTATCGTGGAACGGCGCCGCGTATTTCGAGAGCACCTCCAATGGCCTCCAACGCAGCTAGAGCGATACACATTAATAGTTTTCCTCCCAAGACCATACACGCACGAATGGGCTGGCCAAAGCGATGAAATACTTTGGCTGCTGACTCGCAAAATCCGGCTTGTTTCTGTTTCTCTGTCAGCTTAATAACCCCAGAGATAGAAAAATGTCGACAATTTCTCTCCATTCTTGTGCTATGAGAACGATATGATCTCGCTCCTGATCTGGCGGTGAAACCTGGAGCGCACAACGAAGCACTAAATCTTTTAACTCTTTATGTGTAGTCTCATTGATCGAAGGCGAATTTGCGAGCCTCAACGCCCGAGACAAACATGTCGTGTAATCTTTGGAATAGTACGCCGCGTATGTGCTGAAGACTCCTTCAGGTTCCGTGGATTCAAACCACTGTTAGACTTCTGATCTTAGCGCAGTGCATTGCACTTGAAGCAAGTTTGAGGAACTGACATGCGGCTTGTCCAGCTTCGGGGCATAGGAAGATGCTGTAATGACAGCACGGCCTATTCTGGTCCTTGAAACGAGTAGATCATCGTCAAAGAATGGAAGCGCATCATCGTCTTCCATACTACCTTAGCATATAATCAACCAAAATATGAATGGGAGCACGAGCAGCAAGAAGCAAGTACAAACCTGTTCCGGATCTGCAACGCCTCGAGCAAGGTTCCGACTTTATCTGTGTTTGAGTTCAATGATTTAGCGCAGCAAAATCGTATCTGTTTATCCCGCAGCAAAGCTTGTCTGATAATTCGGACAACTGGAAACTCTACAACAAAATGTCAAATGAGGCTCTCTACAACTCAGCTGCGGCTTTTTACCTTCAGGGTTCTTATGCGGAGTCTTTTCACGCTCTTTCTCTTATGGACTCCTCCACTCTGGCTGCTCGCACACTCCGAATTGCTGTCATGACTGCCCTCTATGTCCACAAAACACCTCTACACGATTCCCCCGCCGAACTTACCCTCTCTCCGAAGCAATTCCTTGACGCTCTCGTAGATGGAATTAGTGGCAGCGAAAGTCACAACGGAGCAGAAGGCCAGAGCGAAGAAGTCATGGTTGCCGTGGCTGTGGCAGCTGTCAAGATGAACGAGCGCAAATGGGCGAAAAAAAGGCTCCGTGATTGGTTAAACGACAATCAGAATGCTGGTCCCGCTCTCGATATTTATGTACTGCATGTTCTTGGTCCAAAGGATGAGGAATCATTCAGTTATATAGAAAGCTTGGAGGACGAGACCAAAAAGACCGTTCGTGCCTTTTCACCCTTACTGAGTTGGATCCTAATCTTGGCGATAGGAACTTCGAGCGCGTTTAAACAAACTGAAAATGGTTTCTGCACGTCCTGCACGCCGGAAGTCAAAAACGAAAGTCCCTTCAAACCGAACCGCTTCATTTGCTCTACAATCATCTGCGCCAAAATCTAAGGATTCTTGGGCGTCAGTCTTCCGGTCTTACGTCGCTGCAAACAACTTGTCCAACCTGGCAACCATTGGACTGCTCTTTTCCTTTCTGTCACTTTTGTTCAAGGCCCGAAACCAAGCATTGATGAAGGTTTTAGAGGCATTGAGTTGGACCAGCAAACCAGGCATGCTGTAGTTCATTGGCAATGTCAATATGTACTTGAAGGAATAATAATACACTGCCGATGGGGTACGGAATGCAGGACGTGATGAACTGTGGTTGGCAGCTTGAGAGTGTTAGTCCACCAGCTCTGCCAGCTTAAGAATAAAAGTTAGCAGGACCGAGCTGAAGACAGCCAGGCCAAGGACCGTTGGTCCAACGTAATCGTGATAACTGTGTCTCTATTAGCGTCAGCTGAGTGAAAACGAAAGAGTAACTGTACTCGACCGCCATTTTATTTCGGACATGCAGCACACGCCACACATGGGTATAAGCCGTGTACGCAATTCTGAGAAATAAATCTGAGTGTTAGGCTTAGATGTAGAGGGGAGAAGAGCACGAACGCAACAAGAGCAGTCGCTGTAAAAAGAATGCTGGCGACGCTAGCTACCCAATCATTTCCATAATTGAGGAAAGAGATAGCAATCGCAGAAATCTGATTACAGTCAGGTCAAGAACGATGTCAAGGTGATAGACGCACTACGACGCTAAACTCGAGCCAGCCAAGCGTTGTTCGCTCAAGCGCAAAGAACACCTTTGGTTCGACTCTGACTGGAACGGAGATTCTCTTGTTCTCTGGCGCTCTGAATGTGCTGGTATATTCGATGCGTTGTCCCTCATCATGTGGCTCCATGCTCTTTCCCGAGTTCTCCAATTTGCTGGTAAGGATCTTTTGTAGTTTCTGGGGTGTGAGCTTTGTAACCTCAGCCAACTCCTTCTTCCTTCGAAGAACGGGAGGTGCATCAAGAAGAGCGCGGTCAGCAACTGTGGATTCTCGTCGTTGCCTGGCTTTCACAATGTCTTCGCGGGGAAGATGGGTCCAAGCGGATTCATTCTCTTCATCCTTCGTAGTAGAGGTGTATCGGTCCACAAGAGCTTCAGTGTCTTCTTCGTCTTCGGAAACTGGCTCGCCATATGTTGGTGAGTCTTGGGACGAGGTTGCGGTTGTGCCGCTGTTGAGGGCTGAAGAAGAGAGTCCAGACGGACGCTCGATACCGACAGTATTCTCCGTTGGTTCCTACAGTAGCTATGTAAGCATGGCAGGGCGTCATGAGCAATTAGAAGCTCACCTTTTTGATGTCGATGTCCATTTGAGGAAGCCAGAAAGGGAGAAGCTCCACTCGCTCCGGCAAGAGCATCGCACATCCCGTGATAAACTGCATGACGATTAGCTAGAAAACGAGTCTGCTGAGGAATGGCTGTACTTTTGAAAACTTCGGAACAGCTTCAACCTGCTCCATTGGTCAATTCCGGTGTCAAATTGAAGACAACATTGGTTACGAACAAGATGTGAGCTGACGAGGTCGCGAACCCATTCCGGAGGTTCTTGGCCAAGTTGGGTTTGCAGTTTCACTTCAAGGACACCGTAGGGGAATCGGTGAATGTCCTCTTCTGGGAGTTGCTCGAACGGATAGTCAATGCCTAACGTGGTGATCAGATGCAATGTTCCAGCACGAAGCGGGGACTGGCAAACCGATATCAGTCCTCCTCCAATTTTTGCCAGCTCGTTCACGGCCCCAGTTATCTTCGCGGATCAAACTCAGCTCAGTGTCAAACGATATCCGGACTCTGGCGTCTCCTGGTAATTGGAAAGCGGTTCGACTAAATTTCATTCATCTCATGCTCCCATATTTCAAAGAGGCACTTACTTGTAGAAGGTGCGCATTACTGGTTGTAAGTTCTTCTCCGCCACACTCTTCTGCACTTCCTTCGCCAACCTCTTCATCCCCTCCACTTCTTTCTCACTCTTCTTCCCCTTCTTCTTCATTTCGTCAAATGTAGCATCCAAACTCAGCTTTCCACTCAAATAATCGTTCACTTGCCCCTCTTTGATCGACACCCGAGCTTTGACACTCTTTTCTCCAGTCCAATCCTCTCGGTGGGTCTTTCGCTCCACAAAGATAGTCTTTTCGGTCTCAGGCCCGTACCACCGTAATCGAATGGCTTCGGCCCCCTCGTTCTTTTCCAGGCGTCCTAGGTAAAGATCAAGAGACTCGTTATCAAAATAAATGGAGGAGATGGCGGAGTCGGATTCTTGAAATGGTTTGTCGGGATTGAACACTAGAAAAGCTCAGGGGTGCGATATGTCGCATAGAAAGGACCAACCTAGAACGGGGAGGTGTTGCAAAATGATGAGTTTCAATTCGACAAAATTGTCTGTCGGGATTCCTCAGCCAGTGGACCTTGAGACACAGAAACGACACACCTTTGTGGACCCAATATTTGGTTGTTTGTCTGGTGAATGCGTTTTGCGACGCACCAGCGCTTGCGTCACCGACGACTGGATGTCCTCTTGTCCTGACGAGGTTGTAGAGCCTGGAAAGTTGGATGATGAGGTCGTCGTAATTCTCCCTATAGAAAGGTTGCTTGTTGAGGTATTCGGAAACAAACTGGGCTCTCAATAGACGTCCTGTTTTCTTATCATGCTTCTTCGTAATCTTCATGAACCCAGTGTAGTTCCATTGAGTGAACCTCGCTGTGTCCCGTTTAGCGGAACGCAGTTGAGATACCAAAGAAGAAGCGAACCGAGCTCATGGACGTCGCAGATAACGTTAGCCAGGTCTTCCTCTAGCTCAAGAAACCGGTTTTCAATGCCTTCATCCACGCTTCCCTCGTCATCGTCATCCGTGTCTCCTCTCTCAAGGTCCTCGTTATTCGGCTCACCATTCGCTAGTTCACCAACGTGATCCGAGCTTTCTGGAGGATGTTGACTCTTATCAGCTTCTTCCACCAGATCCTTTATACGGGTCTCAAAGACTTGAATGTGCTCTTTGATCTCTTGAATCTTTCCACCACGACTTCAACGACACAGCTTCCCAGCATGCAGAGGAAAAGGTTGACTGACCTTCGAGAGCTGAAACCCGTTTATTTTGTCCAACTCCTTCTCCAAAAGCTCAATAAAAGCTGTTTCTTCTTGGTCCCCCCAATCCCCTTTGCACTCCTTGAGAGTTCGCTTTATGTATTTCTTCAAGTCGCCGTAGGAAATGTAGAAAGGTCCCCATTCGACGTAATTGGTAGCATTTTTGATGGCAGCTCCAAATTTCATGCCTGTTGGTGACTTGGTGATTGGACAATAAGACAGGAACAAACAGTGAGTTTAGGAAAGAGAAGAAATCACTGGTTCAGGAACGTGCCTAAAATTGTTCCGACGTTTATCGAGCCGTCGTGAATACGCCGAACGTTGAATTATTTCAGCCAGCGTACGTGACGGACGGCGAGTACGTGTGCCAAAAATTTCATCAAGCATGCCGCGAGAGTTCAGGAAGAGAGGCAAGCGCAAGCCAAAGTCCGGCCAAGAATCAAACGAGTATCAGAAGTATCGAGAAGTCCAGGCTCCCGCGTCAGCTGCTGATATCGAATACGACGAACAAGTAGCAAACGAGCATGAGGCAGAGTTTGCTGATCCACAGACAAGTGGAAACGGGGTTGAGGGAGGGAAACAGTGGCCGCAGTTGTCGGAAGACGTGAAGGCTTATTGGAGGGGTATTGATGAGCGTATCAGGGAGTTGGAATCTTTAGCGGGACCTTCGCAGCTGGAAGACGAGGATTCTGGTGAGAATTTGTGTTTAGCTTGTGGAACGGAGCGTGAATTGTTCATCTGTAGATGCGTCTCTGCTTCTGCGCAATGCACTCGAGTCTTTATCTTCTTCTGACGCTTCCTCGGAACTCGCACTCGCTACTGATCCGGAAACCTCGCTAATACTCGAGCGGCTCTTGCATTCCATGAATGACTTCTCCCGCCGAGTCCTCGTCGATCGCTTTGCAGGAAACTATGTAGACCTCAGCTGCGACAGGTACGCCAGTCATGTCCTCGAGACGATGTTCGCTGTCGCTTGGAACACGGTGGCACGAGAGAGTTCCAGTTTACTGGTACCCAGGAAGGAAGAGGTGGACAGCATGACGGACCTCATTTCTCTAGTCACAATCGAAATTGCTCAGGATCTCGAACGTGTAGCAAAGGATCCGTTTGGATCCCATG
Source organism: Atractiella rhizophila (assembly GCA_021432655.1). Classification (NCBI taxonomy): domain Eukaryota; kingdom Fungi; phylum Basidiomycota; class Atractiellomycetes; order Atractiellales; family Hoehnelomycetaceae; genus Atractiella; species Atractiella rhizophila. The sequence goes on from MU271304.1 coordinate 78,982, forward strand.
TTCTGAAAACCTTGGTGCTGCTATTGATGGGGAAAGTGGGAGAGGGGAAGACAGAGAGAAGTAAGAAGAGCGAGAGATTTCGGAAGAAACATGTAGGGCACATAAAAGGATTAGGAGGGGAGGAAGAAGGGAAGGGAAAGGAGAGACAGGTTCAGGTTCCGGAGGAATGGAAGGCGTCAGGTGCTTCAGTTATAAACAAAGCTAGGTCATGGGGAAAGGACCTGAGGGAACTATCATTCCAAGAGGCGGGCTGCGTCGTTGTCCAGGTATATTCTTACACTTCTGCGCCACCCTTCGCTTAAAACAGGGTTACAGGTTTTGGTAGAGCTTGAGCATGATCTACAAATGTTTGAAGACGAAGGCTCTATACTGCTCTGCCTCCTAGATCAGTCCACTCGGTCATCTTACCTTGCTGACGTCCTACGCTCCGACGGTCCGTCCCATGTCGCAGAAGCAATATTCACCTGCTGCCCATCCTCTCTTTTTCTCGACGTGTGGAAACATGATCTACTTCCATCCCTCTCTCGGCTATTGAAACACCCCATTGCTAACTACCCTCTCATCCAAGCAATTGGATGTTTGGACGAACAAGGTCTGAAGGAAGTCCTCGATGCCCTAGATAAAGACGGCGGTATGCTTGCGGATATGGTCGATACTAAAAGGCTAGGATGCGTTCGCACACTAGGGGAAAGACTTGCGAAAATTGGATATCGTGAAGGGGAAAAGAAGTGGGTTGCCGTCATTGAGAAAGCTTTCAAAGGCGATGGCACCTGGAAAGAAGGAGAGCTTGTCGCCTGCATTATGGGGCTCACCAGGCTTGAAGTAAGCTTTCCAATCACATGCGCCAATATATATAGCTAATCGAACTGCAGTTGTATCGAAAACTTCCTATGGAGACGAGGGATCGAATCGAGACCCAAGGCGCACTACTCCTGCAAACATGGCTCATACTTCCTCCCCCTTCCAACGAACTTATCATCAAGTCACTCCTTTCCCTGTCCCCTCAACGCATAATCGACCTCGCTCAGTCTCCAATCTCCTCTCGTGTTCTGGACGTGTTGTTGGAGTCCAACGCCGTACCACCGAAGGACAAACGAACTTCCATCCGACTTCTCATAGGTCATTACCACACGCTCGCAGACAGCAAAATTGGGAGTAGGGTCGCTGAGAATTGTTGGGCTGTCGCTGATACCTTCATGAAGGTGCGCTAAGTCATTCCATTCTGCCCAACAGAGCTAACTTCCCATGATTGCGGTAGGAGAAGATTGTACAGAGCTTGACGGAGCATACAAGTTTCCTACATGCAAGTCAATTCGGCCATTTCTTGGCAAAGAAGATCAACATTCCCCTTTATCTACGCAATCGGCAATCGTGGATCGAAGCAATGGCAGCTGCAGACCGATTGCAGAAGCGGGAAACGCAGGTCGACGGTGACGAAATGCAGAAAGATCAAGGCAAGAAAAAAAGAGAGCGGGATGAGATTGATGTATTGTTTCAGGAGGTAAAAAAGAAGAAGCGGAAGGGCTGAAAAAAAGAGTGGAGGAAGTAAGATGCGGATTTCTGGCACATTGCGTTCTTAGTTGTGACGTGGAGGCTGATTATAAGTGTGGTTGCTAATACCTCACTCTTTTATGATGCCTCTTATATACACAAGCGTCATATCATGCAAGAGGTAGTTTAAAATACGCGTCGAGGAAGTTGCATCGACACGGCTTCGTTTCACACACTGGTAGCGTTGCAGTGATTTGGCGTCAAGCTTCAGCCTCGTTAAGTTGTATGTGCGTTCGCTGGCATTCCGCTCCTCGCTCCTCTGTACTGAGCATAAAACCTCACTTGCCTTCTTCGTTGTGATCGGTGAACCGGTACCGGTCCCACGGTTAAGTGCGCATCTTTCAACCCACGTACCAACCAAGAAGCTTTACCCCAGTCAATCCTTTCTTCAGCCTATAATGACAGAGACACGCACACGGCGTTCTTCATCAGTTGCTCAGTATCTTCAAGACCCGCCAAGGGATCATCACCTGTGCGTTTTCAGCTAAACCCAGATTGGTCTGACACGCATCCAGAAACCACTTAGGACAAGCATCAGAAGATGTTTCCCCAGCGCAATTTGAGCTAGAGTCGAAAGTTAAACAAGATAGGGAGGAGACGGGCCTAGAAAAGGAATCCTCGTTCCTTGCCGACTTAATCTCACAGAGGTGGATCACAAATCCGAGTACGTCCTTCAAGTGTCAACGGAGCAACAGAGATCGAATGAAAGTCTTCCAGAGTCATCTCTCAAGCTTCTAGTCATAATTGGTTTCTTATACGGCCTTTTTGAATATCCTCTGGCGCCATTCGTGTCTTCAAATCCCCTCCAACCACTCGTCTTTCCCTCTTACAAATTGGAACCGATTGCGGAGGATGGTGGAGTACCGAAGTACGGGAAGGGACTGAAAGACATTGTGTTCTTGCTCTTTGGAATCATAGTCTTCAGCTTCGTACGACAGTCGTTCACTTTATGGGTTTGCAAGTGAGTTTTCCTTCTGCTCCTCAAATCTGAATGGGGCGAAATGGGCCGGTGCCTGGTCTGGTAGGCCGTTTGCACGATGGATGGGGATCAAGAGCGAAGCAAAGCTTTCTCGGTTCATGGAACAAGGTTATGCTGTCTTCTACTTCGGCTGCACCACAATTGCAGGACTAGTGCGCGGGCTCATTGCTCTTCCCCTCTACCTGCCGTTTAATCATTTGTACAGTATGTTATGTCGCGAACACCAACGTGGTGGTACGATACAAAACACTTTTGGATCGGTTATCCCCATTGGCGCATGAATCTCGATCTTAAGGCTTACTACCTCATACAGTTCTCATACTGGCTGCAGCAGGCCCTCGTGCTGGTGCTTTTGCTCGAGAAGCCGAGAAGTGATTTCTACGAGCTCATCGGTCATGTATGTCTTTCTGCTCTTGGAGACGCAAAGATTGATATCCTCATTAGCACATTGTTACTCTTTGGTTGATTGGCTGGAGCTACGGTATCAACCTGAATCAGATAGGATGTGCCGTTTTTGTGTCAATGGACTGGGCCGACACAAGCCTTGCGGTCTCACTTAATTTCATCCTTGGGTGATCTGTAGAGCTGACGTCTGCTTTCAGCTGGCCAAGTGCTTCAACTATCTGAAGTATGAGATGACGGCAAATACACTCTTCGTGCTGTTTATTGGAACGTGGTCGTACGTGCAGTGTTAAATTTTGCTTCCACCAGTAGAGTTGACCAACAACGCAGATATTTTCGAATATATCAAAACATTCGCATACTTATTTCTGTCTGGTTCGAATTCGACCTCATTCCTGCCTACGCTAAACAATTTACTCCTCACCTCGGAGTGTGGTTAACATGGTGGATGAAATACCAAATCTTTGTACCACTCTTTCTCCTTTTATGTCTGAACTTATGTATGTGCTCTCCTCTTTCCCAGACTCAGATGCTGATGAAAGAGGGCAGTCTGGTATGTTCCTCTTGATCAGATTATCGGTAACAACGATTAATGATCGTTGAAGGTACTTCTTAATCTGGCGCATTGCCTTTCGTACGATATTCAGAGGAAAGTCTGCAGAAGATGAGAGAGAGGAAGGTGAATCGGACGACGAAGAAGACCTACAGGAGAAGAAGAAGAAGTGATCTTCGCGTGAACGTTTACATATGGTTGTAGGTAGAAAAGTAGTTTGATGGTGGGAGCCGTTTCCATATAGCAGGGCTAATAATGTCAAATGCAGCCTCTGCACAACCGTGCATGCTGAATTCTCAGCTGATGCGTACCGTGACTCACAGAGGGAGATATTGGCACCGCACCGAAGACCCCAGCACCTGAGCGAGCGAAAGCTCTTCCTTCGCCTCCAATAGCCAGCAATCCCTGGCCTCTCGCCTCCTGCCTCATAATTATCCAGCCGGGACCTATCTTACTTCCAATCCTTCGATGATCTCTTCTCGGGCGTGATGCCAGCTTCAGATGGCTCTTTCCAATGAGCTTCTCACTAGGCTCCCTGGACACCATCCTTTCGGATTTGTAAACGGCTGGAGATGTTTTGTCAATGGGGAAGTCAAGAGCTGGGTTCAGGACTGAAGATTAAGATTATATACCTTTGTCGTGCCTTCGCGTTTGTCACGCGAACTTCCGGTACCCTTTTATTGCTACACTCTCCAGGAAGCCCTAGCTCAATAATTAAAAAATGTCGGATAGACGCACTCGACGCTCTTCTTCCCTGGTACAATATCTACAGGATCCTCCAGGGGATCATCACGTGTGGGTGCAGCTTGTTGAAAGTAAATCAGTTCTCAAATGAAAAAGGCAGGAACCATCTTGGGACGGTCCATGAAGACGCTATACGAGGTCGACACCATGCGAAGCCTAAGAGACGAGGAGATGTCGATTTCATTAGCGACTTAATTTCACAAAAATGGATCATACATCCCGGTTGGTGTTGCGCTCAAACTCCGCGTCGCTACTTACGAAATCGGAAACTTAGAATCGTCTTTCAAGCTTTTATTACTCATTGCCTTGTCGTTCGCCCTATTCGAATACCCATTGAAGCCATTCGTAGAGTCGAACCCCATATTACCCTTAATTTTTCCCTCCTATAGACTCGACCCTCAGCCAGAAGACACGGTCCCGAAATACGGAAAAGGGGCGAAGGACATCCTCTTGTTACTCTTCGGGATAGTATTCTTCAGCTTCCTGCGCGAATCGTTCACACAATGGGTCTGCCGGTAAGCGTCGGTTTACCTCCCAGACGAAGAATCTCTGCTTAACGCTATCTCACAAGGCCGTTTGCTGAATGGATGGGCATTAAAAGCGAGGCTAAACTCGCGCGATTCAAGGAGCAAGCCTACACAGTTCTATATTTCAGCTGCAGCTCCATTGCAGGCTTCGTCTGTCCCGACCTCTGCTCTCATTTTCATATTAATGTTGGGATAGTATGTGATGTCACGAACGCAAACGTGGTGGTATGACACGAAGCATTTTTGGCTCGACTACCCGCAATGGCGCATGAACTTTGAGCTCAAAGCATACTACCTCGCTCAATTTTCCTATTGGCTTCATCAGGCAATCGTAATGCTGCTCATGCTGGAGAAACCACGGAGCGATTTCTACGAGTTGGTGGGCCATGTGCGTTTGCTCTTGCTCTCAAACTGTCGCAATAACGGAAGACTGTAGCACGTTGTCACCTTGTGGCTCATTGGTTGGAGCTACCTCATCAACCTGAATCAAATCGGAGTGGCAATTTTCGTTACTATGGATTTTAGTGATGCAGTTTTTGCCGTCAGTCTACTTCCACCTCTGCCATGTGTCCAGCTAATCGCTGAGCAGTCCGCCAAATGTTGCAACTATCTGAAATACTCTAAAACTGCCAATACTATCTTCGTTTTCTTCATTGGAACGTGGTCGTACGTCATCCTTTACCTCCAGCATGCTTTCATTGCAGGTTCATGACAGACGTCCACAGCTACTTTCGAATATATCAAAACGTCCGAATCCTCCATTCCGTCTGGTACGAATTCGATTTGATCCCGGAGTATGCGAAACAATTCACACCTCATCTCGGAGTGTGGTTAACCTGGTGGATGAAATACCAGATATTTGTCCCACTCTTCCTGCTCCTATGCCTTAACCTATGTAAGAGCTCTCCTCTTGCAGAATATTGACGCTGATAAGGGATACAGTCTGGTATGTTCCAACAACTTCGAATTTAAGATGCACTGACTGCTGGTTGGAGGTACTTCCTCATTTGGCGAGTGGCGATGCGTACAGTGTTCAGAGGGGAATCAGCGGAGGACGAGAGGGAAGAGGGGGAAGACGATGATGAGGAGGACAAGAAGGACAAGTAGGTACTCCTACTTGAGGGAGAAGACTATATTACTCTTCTGGGGCAATTTAAAACATATAGTCTTTATTCCCAACTCCCATAACTAACCCTCAACAACCCTGAGCTATTTAATCCCCTCAACGCACAACTCCAGATCGCGACAAGCCCTCTTCTTGGGCTTCTTGTTCTTCGATGGCATCTGCCTGTGTTACCGCTCTCAGTACGCTCTTCTTGGATGACTCCTGTAGCTCGCCGCCTGATATGGTTTCGTCTAAAATTGCGTATGCCTTCTGGAAGTTGAAAATACTGCCCAACCAGTTACACAATGGACAAATATGTAAGGGAACTTACAGATCGAGCTCGCAAACGTTTCCAAAGTAACGATCCAAAATCTCCACATATCGATGGATGACCTCCAAGGTTATAAGCTCGTTGTCTCCAGCGGCTATGCCAGCGATAAAAAACAAGCTAGCATATCTCCTATAAACGACCTTGGTGTCTACATGATACAACATGATACAGCTTTCTCAGCATCCCTGACCTCTCACACAGAAGTGCGCACCTTTGTACTCCAAGAAGTTACACATCTTTGTTCGCCTGGCTAGCACCATTTGCGTGACATCCTTCACAATCTTTGACTTTGTTTTCGTTGTCAGCGTCGTGAACCACTTGGACAGTCGAACCTTCCCCTGTCGGGACACGAGTAGCATGTACTCAATCTAGCGAGCATAAACACGTGAAGCAAACCAAGACTGAGGAGACGCTTACAGCCATCTTTCTTCCGGCTCTGCTGCTCTGTTGATAACTGTCTCGCTGTTTGGTGGCAGCTCACAGGACACGACAAAACATTCCGATTTACAGATGGCGCGCCAATGGTCGCATATGCATCATTCATTCTTCATTCACTGATTGGTTGCAGAATAGCACGTTATTGCCTTTCATCTAGCATTTTGTATCCAGACACGACTTCAAACTTGAGGTGTCGAAACTCAGAGGGCTTCGCAAAGAATTGGAGTAGGCGATTATAATGACTGACTACAACGATTCTTTGTACATCAAATTACATGGAAGCATTGTGGGTAGTCCTGTGCGGCTTGTGAAGTTCTAGAGATAACAGGTCGGAGGAAGGCACTGATAACGGAGCTTTAGGGTGAACCCAACGAAGGCGTTTGAACAACAATTTGCCAGCTACCTTGGAAGTTCTCGAAAGTGCTTCCCGAACCCATGAGCATCTTCTCGACAAATTCCATTCCGTGATCGATGAGACATCGTGCCACCTAACAGGTCATGCGTCAGTGGATACCACTACCCATTCCTCGCGCGTCCGGTAACCACAGGGCCAACTCCTTGCCTTTAGACCGATGCATGTGAGCCACTGGGGTAGATCAAAACAAACAGCGTACCAGCGCTTGCAAACATCGCCAATTTGGGATTGAACGACACGACGCGACTTGGGCTGCCAGCATGCCCCTCAAACGTTTTAATTGGGGTTAGCGTATTGATTTCTCCAGTTACAGAGTTCTGCTGTTGAGTGTCCCAAACATGGACTTTCCCATCTGCTGAACCTCCGATGACAAATCTGCCATCGGGTGTCCACGAGACCTCTGACCCGCTCATTCCCAGACTTGGGTCGTAAGGTGTCGCCGCTGCACTGGCAGGTTCAAGGCCCAAGTGTCCTTAGAGAGCACTTAAGTAACATGTTCTAACGCGAAGCACACCTACCAGTCACACGGTGAGTAGTCTTTCCGCTGAAAGCATCCATTATAAAATGGACATTTCCGGTCGTTCCTATAAGGAGCTGCGTGCCGTCTGCTGAGAATTTGAGCGAGGTGAAGGTGGGGTATCCACCTGTGAGATTTGCAGCTGCAGGATCGTCGAGGTGGAAGGTTTGAAATGGCTCCTGTTTGATCGATGAGAATTACTTCGTGAAAAAGATTAGCTTGATTCACCTTGTCGTAACCGCGCATATCATACAGAAGCACTGTTGATTTGAGGTTGAGGGCTACCCCAAAACAGATTCCACCGTGATCAAATGCTACACAGGGATTTCCTGCAATGTTCAGGAGACCCTAGAGGCTGGAATAAGATCTAGTATTCCGCGTGACAATGTCTTACTTGGCATTTGTCTGCTCGTAAATCCCAAACCCGAACTGTGTCGTCCATTGCACCAGAAAGGAACGTATCATCCACTGGACTAACCTCCAATGACGTAACTCTGCGTTTGTGCCCTTTGAAATAACGCAAGAAGCTGTTGTCGTGAAGAGAAAGATAACGTATTGTATCTAGCAGAAGACTTCAGCAAGTAATGCGTGTTGCAGAATATATATACCGTCTTCCTTAGTGGATGCGTATACGACGGTGCTGGAGGTATGAGCAAAACGAGCTAGGTGCACGCCGTATTTCTTGGAATAAAGTTGCTTGTGATGCCTGCTGTCGGTAAGCAATAGCACCTGGGCTGAATGGAAACCCACTTGCCAGTTCTGCAGGAAAAAAGTTGCAGCTTCTCATCTTCCCCAGCTGTTACAAGGTACTCTCCTTTGTCGTCAAAGTCGATGGACGTGAAGTAGCGGCCATGTTCAACATGGGACTTGTACAATTTGGCAATTTTGAAGGATCCCTAAAGCTTAAACTCAACACAAGACCATATGGGTAAAAAAAGCGCACAATTACGTCTGGAGATATTGTAAGACCCATTTTAAATCTGCTTCTGCCTTCCAGCTGCTTCCCTGTTCTGTGTTCCTTCGAGAGAATGCGGTCTAACCTCTGGCCTTCGAACCAAATAGGTGTTACAATCCCAACAAGGGGCTGTTGTATTTTTCTCTCTCATCTCTGGATTTCAGAAAATTCCTAAATTGTGTACAAAACATAGGTACTTGTTTGCTCCTCTTTCTAGACGTAACTGACTTTCTGCATAGGAAAATAAACGAGTAACTAGTACTCCGCGTCCTTAAACAAGCTGCGAGTTGTCCTCACGCTCAATGTTTCATTGCTCACGTCCTACTCAACAGCACTTTAGTACAATATGCCGACAAAAGGAGGGCGGGAAGCGAAGGAAGCTTACTTCCAAAAGCTTAGGAGTTATATCGAGACTTATCGTAGGTTTATTCTCCCTTCCTCACCATGCTCAATGGTACTGCAGCATCCATCTTCATCGTAAACGTTGACAATGTGGGATCAACTCAAATGCATCAAGTTCGACAATCGCTCAGGGGAAAGGCTACTGTGTTGATGGGCAAGAACACCATGGTCAGGCGTGCTATCAAGGGAATGCTTGGCGACTTCCCTCAGTTCGAAAAGTTCCTTCCTCACGTCAAAGGCAATATTGGATTTGTCTTCACTTCCGGAGACCTGAAGGATGTTCGCGACCTTATTATTGCCAACAAGGTGAAAGCTCCCGCTAGAGCTGGCGCTCTTGCCCCTCTCGACGTCACTGTTCCTGCTGGAAACACCGGAATGGAACCGGGCAAAACCTCGTTCTTTCAAGCTTTGAACATTCCTACCAAGATCGCAAGAGGAACCATCGAAATCACCAGCGACGTTCACCTCGTTCAAGCGGGTACCAGGGTCGGCGCTTCCGAAGCTACCCTCTTGAACATGTTGAACATTTCGCCTTTCACCTACGGCATGACTGGTGCGCACATTTACTTTTCCGAATGGTCCTGATCTCACGTCCAAATTAGTCGTTCAAGTTTTCGATAACGGAAATGTGTTTTCTCCCAGTGTCCTCGATATCACGGATGAACAACTCCTGAAAACCTTCCAAAGCGGAATCCAGACCATCACCGCTATATCTTTGGCCACTAAATATCCCACTCTTCCGAGTGTTACTCATTCCCTCGTCAATGCCTACAAGAACTTGTTATCCGTATCCCTCGCCACGGAATTCGAATTCGAGGGATCCAAGCAGGTTTGTCTCACTTTCATTCATCGGAGCCGTTGCCGACCAATTAAACAGCTCAAAGATCGTCTGGCCAATCCGGAACTCTACGCCGCCGCTGCTCCTGTTGCTGCTGAAGAAAGCAAAGCCGAAGCCAAAGTTGAGGAAGCTCCGAAGGAGGAGGAAGATGAATCTGGTTCTGATGTACGTTCATCTTTTCTCCCCAGGATACCAAGCTGACGCATGTTTAGATCGGGTTCTCTCTCTTCGATTAACCTGAATATATGTCTTACGAGTGATTTTGAATGTTATGCCTCTTTTCTCTCCTTATCAAATTTTGGTCGCAACAACGAATAGCACTGCGCACGCTGTCCTGAGCCGGACGAGGACAATTATGCGTGTATATCGCTTGAGTGGTGGGTGATAGGGAAGAGAATTTCGGGGAGATCGGGCCCTTGACCTCAATCACTGACTGCTCACTTATGTCATGTACTGCGCTCAGAGCGGGCGTCATGACATGTGCCTGAATAACAAGTTGTGATAAATTGATGGGGGGTGGTGTCGTGAAGAAATATGATATAAGGTAGCGCATGGCAGTAAACTAAATGCAGAGCGACGCTTTCTTGGAATAGTCTCAGTGTTCATGCAGTCTAAGGAAGGTTTAGATACTGTCATCTGAGAAGGACGTAGCACCCACTGTTGACGCTCAATGATCGACTTCTGATGTTCATTCCGGCCCACACGCCAGTAATAGTCTAGCGCGCCGCTCTTCCCCAATTCTGTCAAGAACTCTTCATCGTGAGTGATCACAATCTATGACAACGGGTCAGTAGGCACTGATATAACTGTGTCAGAGCTACCAGCTGAAAGTTAGACTGCGACCGCCGCTCGTTGATGATGCTATGCCAGAAAGTGATGGGTGAACTGCTAAACGCGGCGCATGACTCACTCGGCGAGGGACGTGGCGAGTGCTTGTATATTGTCTCTATCCAAATTTGTTGTTGGCTCATCCAGAGCGAGAACGCCACAATTCGTCCCGAAAGATTCCGCCAACGCAAGACGGATGATGATAGATGCAAGAACTTTTTGGCCAGCGCTACAACGACCGCGCATGTCCATTTCGACCTCATCCTTGACCATGACAACCTAAGACAACTCTGAGCGAAGTTTTCACCCTCCAAGCCACGTACGCGGTAGTTGTACACCCTGTTTCCTTTGGTATTCTCGTTCTCCGATCGAATCTCAATCTTGTCGATGTCTGCCAGCCGTTAGTTTACATTATTCTGTCCAAAACTCGCTCACCGGTTCCCTGGTACGTCTTGTTCCACAAATTGTGTATTATGTCGTTGATCTCCTTCATCTTGTGAGTGTGGAATTTCATGATGGCCCTGGATATCGCTCGACGTGCACAAATAAAGGTTCAAGAGAACAAACTGGTCTAATGCTTTCCCATACTTCTCTAAATCGGTATTTGCAACCTCTGCAGTCTAGGAAGGAATGACCATTAGATCCTGTTTTTCTTGAGGTGAGTTGTCCACACCTTGACTTTAATCAGTTGCGTCCGGTAACTTCCAAACACGTCGCTGTATTCGTCTTTCATTTCTTGCTGCTTCTCTTTCAGGTTCTTGGCCGCGGATTCAGCCTCAGCTCCTAATCGCACTAACTGGAAAGTATTCAGTCAAACCGACAATGCACATACAAGTGTCACCTTGGATTTTGCTGCCGACAATTGTTGCTCTAATGCCTCGTATTGGCCGTCAAACTGGCGCTTCATCTTCTCCACCTCTGCGATATTCAACTTAGCAATTTGGTCTTTGATCTCCTTGATCTCTTCCACGAGGTCTCTGTGACGAATATTGTCCTTCAGATTCCTCTGAATAGTCAAACTTTCTGACGCTTCCTTGTCCATAGTCGTCACTTCTTTGTCCAATCGTTCCCGCACTTCTTCGGCAGCTTGGATCTGCATCGCAAGCTCTTGCACCTCATTTTGACAGATTTCGAGCGCTTTCTCGCCACCACGATTTAAGAACCTAGTGATGTCCTTTTGAACCGCTTCAATTTCGTCCAAGCTCTTGTTGATGTCTCGCAGAACTTGACTCTTCTGCCTCTCCTTCTCTTCATTTTCCGTCTTAATCGAAGCAAGCTCATCCTGTGCCGTCCGCAGAGCTTCCCGGCATTCTTTGCTTTGTCTTTCCAAGTCCTAATTCACAGTCAACACTTTCCAACGAAGCCCAGTTATCGTACCTTATGTTGCTCCTCAAGTTGGACAACACTCCTCTGCTTTACCCTTCTAGATTCTTCGAGTTCTGTTCGACTTTGGACCTGGAAACGGGTATCTTTGAGATCCATTTCCAGCTTATGAATGGTATTTTCTGTGACGCTTTTACTCCGAAGTTTTCTTTCCTTCTCTGTGCTGAGCTGATCCATGTCCCTCTTGTGCCGTTTTCTGTACCCCACTGAGCAATAGAAGGTAGGAAAGGTCCGTCCTACATGAGATCGGCAGCATCCTGCATCTCGCCTTGGACATCGTCAGCCGTACGGGTCGAACCAGTGAGTATCAGCTCTTCATTCAAATGCCTTGTATCTTCCTCGATATTCTTCAGTTCGGAGCTTAGACGAGTCACCTCGGAAGATATTTTTCTAAGCGCTTGAAGTTCCTTCATATCATCCTTCAGCCGCGAGAGTGTGTTGCGAGACTGTAATGGTGATAAGTACGCCAAAAAATGAAGCGGTAAAAGCTTGCGTTCTCGGTATCCGTAGTGATCTCCACCAGAGCTTTTTCCTGTTGGAGCACTGAAGTTCGCAGGTAGGGGATCTCCTCTTTTTCTAACTTTTCGATCAATAGGAATGACGGTTGGGCGGCGCGAAGTTGGTTCAGTGAATTTTGTCGGTCATGCAACTCTTTCGCGACTGCTGCAGACTTTGAATGCTCTGCCTTCCTGATCAACTTTTCTACCTAGTAAAAGCTTCAGCCAACATGCCCCGCTGAAAAGAATTGTACTCACATTTGACTTTAAACGCATGTGCTCTGCTGGATTCGCAAAAGTTCGTAGGCACATCCCACACTCGTTCTTTTCCTGAGAACTTCCAATCTGCTTCTGAAACCATCGGATCATAGAGTCTCCTGAAGACATTTGCCTGTGCCAAAAAGTTAAAGTCAAGTATTTTTTGTCAGAGGACGCACCCATGGAGCTCCTGTATTTCACGTTCCTGCACAGCGATATTTCTCTGAAACACAGTCGGTAGTTCAGGAAAGTCGTCATCTGTTAGCTTTTCCTTCTGAAAAACGATGGCAACGTCAACAACCTCTTGATGGCCTGATAATATCTTTCAGCTTGAATCAGGCATGCAATGGATCGCCTACAATGTAGGCGCTCCTCGGCATCCTTCAGCTCTCTTTTGACGAGAGCGACCTTCTGTTCGACCTGTGCTAACCTCCTGGAGTTCGCGTTTTGGGCATCTTCAGCTTCTCTCATCTCATTCTCCTTCGAGCTGCAAGCGAAATCTCAGAACGTATTCTCGACGACGGACGCCAAACCTGATCAAGTCACTCATTAAGGTTTCCATGTTTTCTCTACTGGGAGCAGCACCACAAAGCTCGTGGACCTTCTTGGAGTGTCGATTCAGACTATAAAGCCGTTAGAAGCTACCTTGTGCAGTAGTGGCGGCGCACTGTGCTTCAATGCTGTCTTCAAGCTTCTTAGCCTCTGCTTTTTTAAGGCTCAATCGCGTCCTCGCCTCGCCTTCTGTGCTAAGCTGGGCAAGCTCTTTGTGAAGCTCATCCCTTCGATCTTCTTCCCGTCGCACTTCAGCCCCCTTGAGTCTGAGCTTGGCATCGTAATCGCTCGCAGAGATTTCATTGATTATTGCTGTCAGTTTGATCCTCTGCTCGTTCAGGTCCCGCTCTCCCGCTTCAATGTCAGAGTCAGCAACGCTGATAGATTCAATGCGAGTGTCAGTTTGAATGATTTCGCTTTGTAGTGTCCTCTAAGGAAAAGTTCGCTTGTCTACTAGTTAGATAGGATCTCACTCACTATTTGTTCCTTGATCTGGCGACAAGACTGATTGTGAAGAGATTCTTTGTTTCGGAATGTCTCAAGCTCTCGAGCCTTTTCGCCTTCTTTTCGTCTACTTTCACCCTAACAGAAAACTTATTGACATCAAGCATTTTCCTGACGACTGACACCTACTTTCAGTTCGGCGAGTTCAGCCTCCAAGGTCTGACAAACGTTGTCCAGTATGCGGATGAACTCCTTGATCTCGTCATCTTCGAGGCCATCGCGTCCATATCCAAGGATAGAGTGTTTGACGCTCTTGGTGGTCACCATTTTCCGAAGTTCGGCCCTTTGCTCATGATACCTCTATTACAAACATATCACTAGGAGATACTACGTCGGCGAAGGAACTAACCTGAAGCTCCGCCTTTAGCTTGCCTTCTTCTGCAAGTTTGGCATTCTGCTTCCTCACAAGCTGAGCAGCTTTCTTCTTCTCTTCGGAGACTAGCTCTTGTTTCTGTGCAATGCTCTTCTTGTGTGACTCCAGGTGGGCGTCATAATTTCGGACTTTCTCTTTAAGCTCCTCAGTTGAGTCTGAAGTGGTGTTCAATGTCAAATGGGCTATATCAAAACATCACGAACCAGGCAACTCTGTCATGTTCTCTCTGATGACCTCTGCATTCGATTCCGTTCTTTTCTGTTCGGCAAGAAGCATCTTGTGTTTCTGCAGTGTTTCTGTGTATTGGGTAGTCGCTTGATAAAACTCCTGGTTGGTGGCTTGTTGCTCTTTGACGCCTCTAGCAAGATCGTCGTACTCTTCCCTCTTGGCTCTAATCTCCGACTCGAGCACTGAGATAGCCTTCTCCAGCTGCCCACTAATGAGAAGCTGGTCTGCATCCTTGAATGGACATACTTTCTGTGCTCTCTCACGGTCTGTACGGAGAGAAATCAAGCGCTCGCGGTCTACTTTGATTTCGTTGGTCATATCCTTTCTTAGCGATTTGATGTTGTCCAAAGCCTTTGTGTATTTGGTAGCTTCGAAGACTGCACGCAAGCTGCTTAGAACTGACTGGCGAAGAAGGCCCATTGCTCACTTTCATCGAACTTCTTCTTCAGAGTGGCTGGTTCAGACAACGGCCAGTTAGAATCCTCCTGATGACAGAAGATCACATTTTCGAGAATGGATTTTGACACGCCAAGTTGGATGGGTATTTCTTCGTCAAGCTCAGAACATTTGGTTGAAACGGTTCGACGCTGACACTCAGGTAAGCGAGAGCACGGACTAGACGACGCCTACCCTGCTCGCATCCTCACCGCCGTCTGCATAAGACAGCGTGCCTTCCAACGTCTTCATCGAGTATGTAGTTGCTTTCTTTGTAACTTGAAGGCGGCGGTCAACGATCATCCTCTCCCCGTTCGTATTCTTGAATCTTAACTTCACCTCTGCTTTGATTTCCTTCGAGCCCGCCATCTGTCGGAAAACCGTGAGTTATCTTTCCTTGGTTCAGGGGAAGGTCGACCTGAGGGTCGTGGACAAAAGCCCCCCCTTTGGTATTTGGAGGCAGGTCGCCGGTAGTAGCATATTTCAAACACTCAATGATGGTTGTCTTTCCGCTACCATTGTGTCCCACAATCACCGTCAAGGGAGTGTAGAACTGGATGATGGAGAGTGTTGTCGTGTCGAAACTTCGGATTCCTCGAATTGCTGCACGGTCCAGAGATGACCTGGGAAATTGGTATCAGTTCCGTGGTACGCTGGAGCCATCAAAGTGTACGTCTGTAAGGCACAGCAGAACGAGGCTCTGCCAATGGGGTTACTCAGACGGAGCTAGCGCTAAGGCACCCATCGACTTGCTTCAATCAGACGAGTCTGCCGCAGTGGATAACACCACTCGCACGCGTCTTTATGCTTCACACCATTGCCCCCTCTGTAATCATCCATCCACAGCGGAAGCTGTCCTTCAGAGGGCTTCAAGAAACCTCGAGATATTACGAGTGTCTCCATAAGGCGGCAGATTCCTACGCACATGCTGTTGATTCCCAATCCGTCACTTTGCAGCACAGCGATGCTTAAGTCGGTACTTGCTAGTGGACGCAGTGGACTCAATCTCGAGTGCAGTTCCAAGCGCTAGAAAAGCGAGTTGAAAGCGTGTTCAAAGGTCGGTTTCGGCGCAACGTACTAGATGTGAGCGCAGATTGCAATGAGATAGAGACCTTAAAAGGCAGCGTTCTGACACCCTTAGCTGCTTGTCTGGTTGTCTTCAGTACTGAGTCATTATGTCACCACGATCGATCACAACTTCGAACTGTTGATCAACTCAGAGTCAAGCACTAGCACTATCGTTTGATTGCTCCTTGTTCGCCAGAAACACTGAACTCAGCACGCCAATCATAGCTATAACAGTACACTCTGACATCTGAGACATTAGCACCATGGCAGATCTGGAAATGTTAGCAGAGTTAGAGAACATGAAGCTTCAGGATACGTCAAGGGAATTGGACTGTAAGGCACTCGCCCTCCAATGTCTATTGTTCTCAGACACTATTTAAGTGGTCTTTGTGTTGGACTGTACGGGGTATGCTCTCATGAGCTTTTGTCATGTTCCTCAGCATTGACCTTGGTGACGAAGATCGATGGGATCGTACATAACCGTTCGTTCGCCTCTTCCTACCAAAATGTCACCTCATATTGTTTGCCCAGTCTGCAACGCAAAACATCGAAGTCATTTGTCAAGAAATTGTTCAATCTGAAAAGTTGGCATCCCCGGATTGCCTCAGAATCGGTCTCATCGCTTACCGCGACCATCCTCCACAGGTGAGTAAGAGCGGAGGTGGTCTCTACCGTGCTGAATGCCCTCGCTTCATCCTTATAGGACACAAGGTCCGTCCCGACGATGTTAAACGAGGCTTATTGACTCGTTATGTCAGCTATATTACAAAGAACTTTGGCTTTGGTAAAGGATCAGACGTCGCAAGCATCAAGAAACAGCTGCAAAGTCTTTACGCTTCTGGAGTAAGTGTGTTCGTTTACCAGATAACTCTGTTTGAATGGCTTTGTAGGGCGGTGACGGACCTGAGGCTGTAACCGCCGCGCTGAAAGAGACCCTTCTTATGGACTGGCGACCGTCGGCATCTAAGATTGCTGTTCTCATTGCTGACGCGCCACCTCATGGAATTGGAGAGTACGGAGATGTAAGCTAAACTCTCGCAGCCCGCATCCGCGCTCATCACAAGTCTGCTAGGCTTTTGCAGATGGCTCTCCTGAAGGTAAGTCTTGTGTTACAGTTTTGCTGGTGATCATGGTCACCAACAGGAAGCGACCCATTGATCCTCGCCAGAGAAATGGCAACTAGAGGAATTACTCTGGTGCGTCCTCTTCTACCCATTTATTTTAAACTGAGGGAAAAGCAGTTCTGTGTCGCTTGCGAGCCTGCTCTTTCAGGCTACTCCTATGCCCTGGACCACTTTCGCGCACTCTCGGACATCACTTCTGGAGGTAAGCAACTTTAGTTGCCGTGATCTTCGAGAAATTTAAGCGTGTGGTATAAGTTCTCCTTCCGCTCACAACTGCCGCCCTGCTCGCTCATGTGATTGTCGGCAGTGCGTTAGAACAACTTGATATGGAACGTCTGATTCGCGAAGTGGGGGAAACCATTGCACAGAAGATCCATCAAGGTCAAGAGAGCGTCGATGACGTTGCCCGACAACTCCATGAAACCTTACTTCTACGCAACGAGTCGACGAAGCAACTTCGAGTGGAGGACATATATCGTGACACTCCAGAGTCACGGCACAACGTGCAGACTTACATCAACGCTCCTGACTTAGCCACTGCACGGACACAGTTGAAACGAGTGCGACTCCTTCCGCTACATTGAATCATCTGATATGCCCTTTAGGTGCCTGGCAGCCGGTTGACACAAAAATTTCTAGATTCTCGCTATTCTTCGCGTGGCCATCTGTCCCTCTATCCAGCGCCGGGTCCATTGCGTCCTCCAAAACCCGATGCTTATAAAAAGGCGAGAGTTGAACGACACAAGCTGAACGTGGACCCAAAGATGACTTTTTTGGGCAGTACTACACCAACCAAGTCGTCCGCAGATTATGGGGCCATGCGTGACGGTTCTTCTCCATTGTCGGGCTTCGATATGGACGACGACGACGATAGGATGGAAGAAGACGCGGAACCTTTTGATGACGACCCGAATTCAGAAAAGGATACGCAAATAATCGCACAGGATGTTCAAGGTCAACAGATTCACTTCGGGCGAGATCCGATCACCTTCGAACAAGCGAAGCGGATCACTTCTTCAGCTGCATGGCGTGCATTCAGAGCGTCTTCGTGACCTGTTGCTACTCACTAGTCGTGCTCCTTTGTGTATGTCAGGTTCTGACTTCTGCGTCTGTAGAATTAGGAAGTGACTTTTCCCAGTTTTTCTCTTCACTTGAACTGCAACAGTTACAAGTGGAAGTCAGCTTCAGTTGCGCGGCGAAATTGAGGATAACCTGTGGACTAGTCAATCCCTCAAGTCGGGCAGATTTACTCCGGCATCACTGTGATTGCGTACAGGGAGACCTGCTGGATCCGCCTTAATGTGCCAATCTCATTGAACGAGACAGCATCCTGCCCCCTTTTTTAGTAATATTTGTGCTTTTTAAATCAGATTGATGTGACTTTCAGTCAAATTATGGCACAGTCATCCATATTCATCTCCGAGTGTATGCCAGCCACTTTCGGTTTACGTTCGTCCTTCTGACAGCATCAGTTGTAACCCACTTAATGGGACTTAGTCAGTCCAGCACAACTTGCTAACAGACTGGAAGCAACTTCCTATCGAATCTCGCTGTTTTGGAAATTTCATATTTTCTCAATCCCAGAGTGTTTATCCTGAGGAGAGCAATGACATCCCAACAACCAATGAAGTGCAGCTTCGAGGTTGCGTGTTTCCAAAATCAAAAAGCTGACAGGAACCTGAATTTACAATGTTGGTTACTTAACACAGTAGGGTGAGTGTCATCCCCCACAAGTCCATCCGTAGGGGATACTTCCCTTCTTCCTCACATTTCAATGCACCAGTTGAACTGCGCTGCAGCCCGTCACTCAGAGCTTCTCGTGTCCAGCACAATGCTCTATATACAAAATATCTCACATTTTGTTTGAAACTCTGTCAGTCAGGATACCGGGTTGGAAGGGTCGCACGGAATTATCACGGTAATGTGCAGAAGTAGGATGGAAATGTGCCGCAAGCCGTGAATTGCAAAATATCAAGATTGTATATCTGGCTCAGAAATTAACGGCTACGCACAAACGTATCAGTCCTTGTACATCCAAGGCAATAAAGTGTGAAATACAGACGTTTATCATATGCTGCCATCGCAGCCTCCTTAAATGCTTCACTCATCGTAGGATGTGCATGGCTCGTTCTAGCAACATCCTCCGCTGATGCTCCGTATTCGATGGCGAGACAACCTTCAGCAATCATTTCTCCTGCTACTGGCCCGATCATGTGGATTCCGAGTATACGGTCAGTCTTCGCATCCGTAATGACCTTGACGAATCCAGCTGTGTCATCAATTGTCTTTGCTCTGGAGTTGGCGACAAATCTGTTCAATGCCTGTCAGAATCTCACAAATGACGACTATCCGGTAACAAACGCACGGAAATTCTCCAACCCGATATTCCACACCTTCCTCTTTCAGAGATTCTTCCGTCTTCCCCACCCATGCAACCTCCGGGTGTGTATAGATAACAGATGGAATAGCGTCATAGTTGACATGACCGTGACCTGTCTTTACATATTCGACGGCAGCAATCCCTGTCGTCGCATGTTAAAGCACTCGATTGCAACATTTGGGACTAGCGCACCTTCCTCCTCAGCCTTGTGAGCCAACATTGGCCCAAATGTAACATCACCAATGCACCTGATTGACGGTACGTTTGTCACGAACTGAGAGTCAATCTTTATCCGTCCTTTGGAGTCTGTTTCGACTCCCACTTTGTCAAGTCCCAATCCTTCGGTGTATGGGCGCCTTCCGATTGAAACAAGCACCACGTCAGCATCCAGTTCTTCTTCTTTCCCTCCCTTCGATGATTCCACCTTGACCTTGGCTCCATCACCTGTGCGCTCAACTGAGAGTACCTAAGGATGATTATAATTTGAAATGTTAAGTAAGGAAGTAACGGAGACAAGGCGGGATGAATGCCACACACCTTGGTTTCAAGTTTGAATTTGATGCCTTGCTTACTCAAGATCTTCTGAAACGCCTTCGCGGTTCCCGCGTCAATGCCCACTCCTCCAATTCCTCCCAAAAACTCTACGACAGTCACATCAGCCCCTAACCTGGACCAAACAGAGCCCATTTCCAACCCGATAACACCTGCCCCGATGACGACCATTTTTTTCGGAACTTTTTGCAGTTCTAAAGCCCCTGTTGAGGAGACAATGACTTTTTCATCGATTTCTACGCCGGGGAAGTCGGTGTGCGTGGACCCAGTGGCAATAAGGATGTTGGAAGCATGAACTTCTGAAGGGTCGCCGGATTCGAGAGGTGTAACTGAGAGAGAGGTGGGTGTTAGGAAAGAGCCAGTGCCCTTGATATAGTCGACCTTGTACTTTTTGAAGAGGTATTCAACACCGCCAGTGAGAGCAGAAACAGATTTGTCCTTGAACTTGAGCATGTTGCCGAGGTTCAGTTTGACGTCTCCGACTATGCATTCAACATTTACCATTTAGCCTGAAGGGTTAAAAGCAACGCACCATCGATACCTCGCTTGGCTAGATCGTGCTTCGTCTCGTGATACCGTATGGAGTTGTGCAGCATGGCTTTCGAAGGGATGCAGCCTACATTCAGGCATGTGCCACCTAGTCGTCCCCGTTTTTCGATACAGGCCGTCTGCCAAAGGTAAGTTCAGAAAGGAGCAAAAGCAAGGACAAACTTACTCGCAGACCGAGTTGAGCAGCTTTGACAGCAGCGACATAACCACCAGGACCTGGATACACCCATGAGAAGTTTAGAGAGACATTCAAGGCAAGCGAAGCAAACTGAGCGAAATATGGCAA
>MU271305.1:0-18413 GCA_021432655.1 Atractiella rhizophila
ATTACAGTCGGTGTTGCTACATGGTGACTAAAGGCACTAACCTTCTTGTCCCGTAAGCATATTCCCTTTCATCAACGCTTCAAAGCTCTCATAGCATTTAACATCGATCATAAGAGCATCTACAAAGGCTTCTTTGGCTCGATCGATCGAGTTTAGGTTCTGGTAAATGATGCCTCTGAGATGGCAGAGCGTTGCTTCAAACTGTTAAACTTAGCAAAATCCGCCAAGGGAGTAAAGCAGCCAACCTTAACACCACCATCCGTCTCTCCTTTCGTTTCCAACTTTTTCCCATCATTCCTTCCAACGAGATCAAGCGCCTCCTCCCATCGCGACATCATGACAAGACACCTCGCGGCTAGTACTCTACAAGCCAGGCTTTCATCCTTGAACGTTTTCGGTTCTTCCTTCAGTTCTCGCACCTCAGGTGGGGCGTCGATGTCGATCTTGAGTTCGGGGAGAGTGAACGTAGGTGGTGGCGGCAGAGGGATTTTGGATGTTGACGGTTGCGGTGGCGGCGTGGGGTCAAAAACATTGATCGCCATTTTGTTGAGGGTTTGCGTTGCTGCTTGTGGGATAGGGTCTGAGACCGGATGGATCATGGGTGGTGCACCTCGCTTTGGATGCGCGATGGAGGAAAGGAGAGAATACGCATGTGAGTATTGTCGCATCAGGTAGTGGACTTGTGCCAGCCAAAAGGCGTCATTCGCATCCCCTATGGAGAGTATAAGTACATTGCACTTGGACGATGTATTTACATCATGACGTTTAGTTAAGTCGTATAGCTCAAAGAAACAGTAACCCATGTCGCAAACTGCCGCCTTGAACATTCGAACAGGTTGAACTTCACGACTTGGATCCTGAACGTCGTTGCCAATTTCTTTATGTCATTTCTTTTAAGTGACGAGACAGATCAGAAAATGTCACGCCAGTGACAAGCTCTTCAATTCGACGAAAAGGGAGCTGTTCAGGTGTCGCTTGGAAGAAAACGGAGGGCAATACTTTCAAGAAATACATCTGTGTTTCTGCTCCCTCAGAACGAAGGTAACTATAGCAGATCGTCATCAAAGGCGCGATATTGTCAACGCCTTGGGAACTTGAAAGGGGAAACAGCTCAAATAACTTGAAAGATGAAAGCCTTGGGTGGATACACCTTGGGATGAGTTTGGGCAGGCATGGACAGGTAGCCACAATGCAACAACAATGATCCTGCCTTTCGAACCGATACTCATCAAATCCAGGATCAACAACTGTTGGCAAGCTGATCATTACTCAGCGTTTCACCCCACCTCACCCAAGAGCGTGGAACGAGCTCATTTGATGCCTGTTAGAATTGATGGTGTGTAAATTCTTAGTCGCACGCCCTCCGTCTCCTCGATTTAACATCACAAGTGCATCCTCTTTGTGTTGCAAAGACGCACATATAAATGGCATCCCTCACTTCATTTCTAGCAATCCCTTCCCTTCTTAGAAAAAAGCTCACCGCTCATATCACAAATCTGGTCTCCCCAAAACCTGGCAGTTTCATAGAGGTGTTGACCAATAGCATCGTTCCTCCAACACCTCATGCGGTCCAACATTGTCCACTCCTCCTCATCCTCCATTTCCGTTTCTCCTCCTCCATACGTCGAGTCGAAGGTGGTGTCGTTCACGGGGAACGGGCGGCGTTTTGGACGCGTTCTGGGAGAGAGCGAAAGCGTCGAGGCGTTTCCTTGCGAGAAACGGAGACTGCCCAGTCGCTGTGGCGTAAAGACTCCTGGTTGAGAGGGGCGGGAGGAGGACATCGGCGCGTCTTGGATGCTGTTCTGAACGCTCTGCGCGAAAAGACAAATGAGAATCTTGGTGACTGGGTCGTGAGATAGCGCGGGATCGCGCAGACAACACGGTTCTTATCCCTTTGGCAAAGAGTGACGCGAAAGCAGCATATATTCCACCAAGTCTTCACACAAAATTGATATGATTGAATCACAAAAGACAGTAGTATTATCAAAGATCGAAGCTAGTTGAAAGTCCACCCTTCGACGAAAGGCATCACTTAGACCAAGACCATCATCGCGCCTCCAACAATCGCAGCAGCCAAAGCAAAAGGAAAGACGACACCGACCCTCGAAGCTGGACTGTTATTTCCAGCAGAAGATCCCGAACCAGAACCAGAGCCAGAGCCAGATCCAGACCCAGAGTTTTCGTTGCCTCCAGTGCCCGCTCCTTGCGTCGCTCCAGGTCTGACCTCAGTCGCACTAGTCGGGAGAGGTGTCGTATCGGGGAGGTAGAATTGAGAGATGTTTGGGTTAATGGTGCGTTGGGCGGCCCAAGCGAACCGGTCGAGATATTTCTGAAAGTCCTCTTTGAAGGCGGCGAGGACGTCGGTGTTGTTCAGGACCCTGTAATCTCGGAAATCTGACACTCCCCCATCGGTCTCCGTCTTCGTGTGCTCAAACATCATGATGCCTTTCAGGTTTGGATGGGCGTCCAAAAAGGTCGTGTTCAGGATACAATCCTGCCACCATCCGCGTTGGATCGCCAGTTGGGCGGATTCGCCTCCTGTGATGTCGACGTGATAGGCGGCACCGCCCTCTGAGATCTGTCCCTCTTCGTTAGATGAGAAGATGTGATAGGGAAGATAGCGAACGATGCAAGGTTTCGTGGCATCGCTACAGTATGTCGAGTAGTAGGCGGTGAAAGTCTGGTCGTAGAATGCATCCTCTCCGGCAAGCTCCTTCGAGCAGAACCCCCCAGGTTGAGCGGTGTTGATATTCTGGAATCCGGGACCCTTGTAATCTGCAGAATATTATGTTTCCGTTGAGGTACGAGACAGAGAAAGAACGCACAAAGGGAGATTCCATGCCAGTCCACGTATTGAGCTCCAGGATAGTAAGCGGCATAGGCATCATCCCCAATATCCAACTCTCCATTCTTGTTAGTATCAAGGAGAGCAGCATCTGTGGCATTAGTTGGGAGAGGAACACCAGACGGGTATCCTGCACTGTTCAACAAGCACAAGGTCAGGCTGTTCTCCGCTGCAGAGCCCGGCGACACTCACGCGATATTTGGGGACCAGACGACTTGAGTCAACGGCGCGATCCTCTTCACGGTCTCGTACATCCTCTTCCAGGTCGCGACATAAGCAGTGGGCTGAGCACCCCACGCGAACCAGTTTCCTCCCATCTCTGGAGCCCAGCGGATGAACACTCCTCGCTTCAAAGACTCTTGGTAAGAGAGCAGTTGGTTGCCGAGGTCTTCAAGCACTTGATCGGTGACTGCGTCGAGGCCATTGTCCGGGTATAGCTGGTATGTGCGTCATCTACGGCGCGGGAGAAGAGAATGGGAGGTACGAACGGTGAGAAAGAGGATTGCATCTGAGTACGTTTCCTCGAGCTCAGTCTATTCTCTCTAATTGAGCATGACTTCTGTAATAGGGTTTAGACGTACGATATTAGCAGGACCGCCTGCACCTGTGACCTCATTGAAAGCCTTGTACGGGATCTCCTGTCCAAGCTGATAGATGGGAGGGAGGGGAAGAGGATTTGGTTCGGAAGTGAAGCGACTGGCAATCGTCGCTGGAAACTCAGAAATTCCACTATCAGGCTGCGTCCATATTCCAAGCCAGACCTTGTTTCCAGACGGTGGCGTGATGGTCTGGGCTGCCGCCGTTCCTAATAGGATGGGAAGGAGGTTGAGCATCGTGGGTTGGAGGATTGTTGTGATTATTAGTGGTATTGCTGCCGTAAATGTTCCCGGATAAGTCGAATGAGCGAAAGGTATTCTCGAGTGACTTGGCGGAGGGGACGAAGAGGAGAGCGGGAAAGCAGAGCCTTTTGAGGGGTCTCAATACACCGACTAGGTGCGCAGACAGATACACACGCTGAGGCGGGCCTTGCTTGTGCCACGGACGGGTAAATCGGGGTCTGCTATAGATTCTATGGACGACGCTGTGGCATGTGCTGTTAGTCAACTTTATTAGGCGTCTGGGGACAGACCTGGAGGGAGGGATAGATGGTCGTTTGTGCTTGCAGTGCTGTTCCGATGATCCGGGTAACTTGGTGTTCTTGGCTGCTTAGACACTACAGTTGTAGTCTTAGTCCTCCCGCTGCCAAAAAGCACCACCAGTCTGATAAACGAAGGTATCGCTGAGGGCCAGGAAACGAGAATCTCAAGCAGCAACCGTCTGGGATGACTTCCTATCCGTACTCAAACGGCAGAAGCGACGACGATGGTCTTTACCGAACCACGTCAAATGGTCCGTATCTCTCTCTGATCAAGTTAAGGGTCCCTAATTCCTCCCTCGGCTCCCTTTCAAGGCCCATATTCGCCTTACGACTCGTCCTCGTACAACACGTCCAGACCCGTATCTCAGATAGAGGATTTGTATTCTGCTATCGATGATTCGCTTGCCGAAGTCTCGTCATCCAACACCACCCCCTCCCGTAGTTCAGAGATCTACAACTACTACTCCTCATCTCCGCCCAAAGGTGCCCTCCAGCCAACAACAACGAATCCAACAACTCCAAGGTCACATGCCAGATCGAACTCTAACCTCTCTTCCCGTCCCCTACCGCTTCCCGCGAACCCAGCAGCGGGAAGGACGCCGAGTCCCTCTGGAAACCTCTACTCTTCCAACGTCACCAGCGCATCTAACAACTTGCTCAGTCAAATGGGCTCATCCATTCGTCCCCTCCCTCAAGTCCCAGCCGACGACGGGATGTTCTGGAAGATGCCAACGCCAACCACCTCGTCCGCCTCGGGCTCTCGCCGTACCACAGGCAACTCCTACCCACCAATCGACACGTCCGAGAGTCCTTACTATTACGATACAACTCCAAGTGGGAATGACCATTTTGATCCCGTGACGGGAAAGATCGTCCATTCACCTGAAGACGCTGGTTTCCCTGAACAGCCGCAACAGCCTTACTTTCCCTCCTCGAGAACGATACAGGCTCAGAGCTCCACAGCTCCAAAGCCTCCGGATTCTCTCCACCTCGCCAGAACACCGACTATCACAACTACCCCGCCTCAAACCTTCTCCGAGCCTCATGCCAATAGAAGGAATTTCTCAGCCTCTTCCATTCCAGGAGTGGGACTCAATCCGAAGAGCTCCCTGACGGCGACGGCAGTCATGAACTTTGCGAATCAGCAGAGGAAGAACAGCTACGGTTTTCCATCCTCAAGTCCTTATCATGATTCTCCTTATAACGTCGCGATGGGCATTGTTGACGAGGACGAGTTCGGAGCAGACGACTTTTTCAACCCCGCTCTGCTCAGCAATATTGCGCTACATGTCAAGGACAAAGTGCCGAAGGGATTTCAAATAAAGGGTGCGGTGGAGTATCCACGCAGTTTTACTGGGAAAGATGTCGTCGTACGTCCTTTCTTACCTAATACTCGGGTATGGTGTGGGTGAAACTGGCGGCGTAGAACACCATCCTTGCCGTCTTGCCTGTCCCCTTCAATTTCGACAGACGGCTCGCTCTCACGATTGCTCGGTACTTGCAAGATGGACTGTTCTTCCACGAAGTAGACTGGTCAGGGAAGACTCTGCGAGATGGAGTAGACGATGTTTATATTTTCGACGAAGACGAGCAGAAGTTTCATATGGAGATGGGCCTGGGAGGTGGAAGTTCCTCTTCCCCCTATGCCGAGGAAGAGAACATTCTGGGCGAGCTTCCAACAGGCGTGCTCACCAAGCTGACAAATTGCTACTCTCGTACATGTCTCTTTCTTCTACACGCTGAAAGTAACTAATAGCTGGCCGAAGCATTCTGTAACCGTCTTACGTCGTCTGGTCTTCCCGGTGCCTGCTACTCCACCACTTGTCCCAACCGTATCGCTGCGGGCGGCTTGGAACGCGCGCCGTCCGTAATATCCATCACGTCTCAGTTGTCAGAAGCGACCACCGTCGTCGACTCTCTCCCCGGGGACTCATGGAGGTCCACCGTGCCGGAAGAATTCATCAATCAACTGGATGCGACGGAAATCAAGCGCCAAGAGCTCATCTTCGAACTCATCTCTTCCGAACGCGAATACCTCGCCGATTTCGACCTAATTCAGAGCACAATCTTTGAACCCCTTCGCACCGCCGTACCTCCCATCATCGAGCCGGAGAGGATCGTTCACTTTTTTGAAGGCATCTTGGACTGCGTTCTCAATATTAGGGAACACTCTAAGGTGTTTTTTGAATCGTTGCTCGTGAGACAGAGGGAACAAACACCGTTGGTGAGAGATATCGGAGCGGTGATACTCGGCGCTGCGGTCGAATGGGGAGAGTTATATATTCGTTATGCGAAAAATTTACCTTTCGCCATCAATTTGGTCAAGATCGAGAAGGCCAAGAACGAGGCGTTCACCGACTTCGTCGCGGTACGTTAAATTCAATTTCGTTGTTGGCCTCTTGACCTTAGGGCGTCATTGTAGGAATTTGATAAGCGGAAAGACACACGAAGACGTGATCTCGAGGCCTTCCAACAAGTCCCCATCCGCCGGCTGCTCCGGTACTCCCTCCTCGTCGACCAACTAGTCAAAGACACGCCATTCGATAGCCCTGATCGAGAGTATCTGTCACAGGCTAACGATGTCATCAAAGAGCAATGTGTTCAGATGCAGGATGCACAGAAGAAGGGAGAGAAGGAGGCGAAGCGACAGCTCAATATCAACGAGTTGATCGAGGGTGAACAAGCGTATTGGAAAGATTTAGACCTGTTAGAGAAGGTGGGCTTGCGACTTTTCCTTCACTGACTGTGGGCTGATTATCGTGGACACAGTCATTTGTTACACCACTCTACCAAGCCCAGCCACCGATTATCGGTAGGGAACGGTTACGAGGCTTCCTCAATCGCACACTCTCCAACGTCTTTGAACTTCGAGACATTTCTCTTCGCGCTCTTGACAATCTTCTAGCGCGACAAAGAGAGGAGGCACCCAAGGTTCAACGCATCGGAGACGTCCTCATCCCGATGTTGCGACCTATAGGAGAGGCGTATATTGCATTCGTAGCCAATTCTCCTTTCTCCGAAGCTGCGGTCAAGGACGAAGCAGCCCAGAATACCGCTTTCAAGACCTTCATCGATGTGCGTCTTTTTGTTCCCAGCCCCTTCTCAGCAAGCCTTATGTTTGCTGTCAGGAATTTTCGCGTCTTCCGGAAGCGAAAAGGTTACCCATCACTAGTTTCCTCACTCGCCCTACTTTCCGAGTACCTCGTCTTCCTCTCCTGATCAAGGAAATTCTCGACCACACAGATGCTGACAATCCAGACCTCCCTCTTCTTAAGGAGGCTCTGGACATCATCAAAGATTATATCAAAAAGGCAGATGAGACCATTGCAGAAGCTAAACTCAAGTATTCCATCATCGAATATAACGCGGACATCGTCAGAAAACCTGGAGACGGCGCCGATCTTGATCTGCTCAATCCGAATCGCAGACTCTTCCATCGGGGCACCCTGTTGAGAAAACCTGATGGTGCTCTGGGAGACTGGACGGAACTTCATGTTATTTTATTCGATAATTATTGTTCGTCTACCAGCTCTCCGCCTCATCGCAGCTGACCAGAGTGCAGTTGTAATGACGAAACCACGAGAGCAACGAGACGGGAAGACTAAGTTTTATGTTTCGCGACGGGTAGGCAATCCATAGCGTCTGTGTCCCTTGTCTGACGAACCATATAGGCTATTCCGCTGGAACTGCTTCAACCTCTCAACTTTTCTGAAAGTGCCTCAGTTCGAACAGCAGGACTACGAGGCGTCATTCCTGGCAGTTCAACAACAGGGACAGAGAGGAATCCTAGTGACCCATATCCTGGCAACGAAGATAAAAGTGTCTATCCTCTCACCTTCCGTTACCTCGGACGACATGGAGAGGTCTTTACTCTGCACGCCGACACGAAGGATGCACGAGCAGAATGGCAGAAGAAGGTTCAGGAAGCAATTGCGTTCCGACAGGAAATGTTGGATGCTTCGAAAGTCTTTACCCTCTACGCGATGAGCGACAAAACATTCGGAGCGGCTCCTTATGCTTATGGCGTGGCCAACACTGATGGGCCGATTGAACGACACGGTCCCCCAACCTGCTCCTGCCCCATCTGTATGTATTCACCCGCCTTTGACACATGATTTCTGATCTTCCTTGGAAGCCACTTCCGACAACCGTCGCCTGGTCGCCATTGGATGTGCGGATGGCGTTTGGATCGGTTTACGGTCTAATCCTCAATCTCTGCGTCGCGTTATTCATCTCAACGATGTCACCCAACTCGCTGTACTTCAGCAGTTTGGCTTCCTCCTAGTGCTCTCCGAGAAGCGTCTGTTCGCTTATCCATTGGAGGTTGTCATCCCTACGGCTCATCAGGCTGCTCAACCCGGAAGAACGCCTCAGCAGATAAGTGGGGAGAGGGAGGTGTTGTTTTTCAAGGTTGGAAAGGTGCGGGAACGAACCTTAGTCACCTATTGCAAGCGAGCAACGACGAGAGAGTCCTTGTTTATCGCTCTTGAACCTGTTGCTTCCCTGGATCACAGCAGGCAACATGCCGGAGGATTTATGAGGGGACTCGTCGGTGGACGTCAAGGTCGGCCAGAATACTTCCGAACCTATAAGGTGTGTGCACTGCAGGCTTTGAAAGTGAACTGATCATATTTGCGAAGGACTTTTTCGTACCATCCGAGTCGTACTCCATACAGTTCCTTCGATCCAGTCTGGCAATCCTTTGCAAGAAGGGAGTCGAGATCATGAATCTTGAAACGCTAAAGCCCACCACGGTTCCAGACTATTCCAGATTACGGAACGATCCACGAGCCGCAGCCCTTCAGCGAAGATGTGACGACGGAAAAGCTTTGGGAATGTTCCGTCTGGAAGAGAACGTCTTTCTCATTTGCTATAGCGGTTCGTTGCCTCTCCCAGTGACAATGCAATGTGAACTGAGAATCATGCAGATCTGGCATTTTGGACGGACAAATACGGGGATCCCATCCCATCTCGCTACAGCGATATTTTCGACTGGGAAGGAGCACCCCAAAACACAGTCTACCAGCCTCCTCACATTCTTGCTTTCGACTCCAACTTCATCGAGATTCGCAATGCGTTCACAGGCAAACTCGTCCAGATCATCAAAGGCGAAGATATTGTTTGCACCTATGATGGATCAGCTGGTGGAGACGCGAGTCGTAGATCTGCAGCGCAGCAACCACCCACAGACCCAGGTGAAGGAAGGGTGCATGTTAGCATCAAAGTCGAGAGGAGATACCATAAAATTTTCGAACTGGTCGATACCCGGAACGGGGAGGGAAGTATATGATCGTGCTTCGCTCAAGAATTACCCGTTTCGACCATAAAGAGTTCCTTCAAATTGTGCCTTGTTTTCGAGATGTGTTTGGGTTGATTCAACCACATACTTATTATTCAGTCACCCCAAGTTTCTTTCTTAAAGTTCAAGTTTTTCTGCATTCCATTCGGTATCAACTTGTCTCCTGCTGTGGAATATATCTCTTGTACTAACTATCAAGGAATTTCTCTCTCTTTTTGCTCTTGCATGCACAATGTGACATTGCTAAATAATGCGATGATCGATGCTGACCCATCGAACAAAGTCCGGGTCAGTACATTCGATTTGCCATAGAAGCCAGCACTCTCTCAATCTCTCTTCGATAATAAACCTGTTCCGCCCACTCCCTCCTTCTCACCTCCCTCTCCCGTTCCCTCCTCTTCTTGTTCCACCTCACACTTCCTCCCACGACTGCAACACTTCCCACCCCCAAAAGGGAAACTACGGTCCAAATCCACTTCATCCTCTCCGGATTCTCTAGGACCAAAGAATCACACTTGCCTTCGGTCGTGCAGGTCCCACTGAGGCATTGGAAGTCGTTTTGGCACGCGACTTTGGGGGCAAGGAGGGGTTGACAGATGGATGGGTTGGCCAGTAGGGAGCAGTAGAGACCTTCTATGCAGTTCGAGCGCGTGAGGATGGTCGTCGATGGCTCGCCTGTGGGTAGGTAGCCGGTGATGGAGGTGGTAGACATTTGACAGGGCTGTGAGAGCGAGACGTTGGCGACTGTGCAGATAGAGTTTAGGCAGACGGTTCGCCTCATAGCGTCTGAAGTCGAATTCGAGGGGAAGGGTGACAGCCCTTGCGCAAAAGAACGACATTGGTCTGTAATCACTCTGACTGAGATTCGATGCTGGAGTTGTGGAATGGGACGACAAACCGTCACGGTTTAACTCGCAAACTCCTCCAATCGGCACAAGAGGTCGACATGCGTCCTCTGCGTCAGGACAAAATTGAGCTAATGTTGTATCTGCATCAGCTTCAACACTTTCGGCCATTAAAGATATCGTACAAGGCGGGCACATAGGCGGTAACCTATCAGTAACGTTATACCTGCTCAATGCCTGTCAACATCACCATATCCTCAAAGCACGGGCAGGTCTAAAACTGACCCAAACGGATATTCATCCTTCCTACACCCCTTCCGTGCACACGTTCCACTCCCACCGCTCCCAGACGCATCGGGAGCGCAGAAGAGGACAGGCCCACAATCAGTATGGAATGTATGAGAGGAGGGATCGAGCTTGTTGTTCGAAGGAACACAAGGTGAACCCAGCGTTTGTGCGTTAGTCTCAACTCGGAAGGCGAGAATGAGGTATGTAAAAGGCAAAATCATGGTAGTTCATCGAAAAAAGGCAAACAAGCTGCCCCTGATTCCCTTGGGAAAGGGGTTCAAAAGTTAGCGGGAAGGTGGGAACACAGATACAAGACATGTCATCTGGTTGGCGGCGGTAAGCGCTCCGGTTCCAGTCCTGAACTCCTAAGAGTACTTATGCAGCACAAAGTGTGGCATAGCGCTCGTCTCAACTTCCCACAGAGCTTAGAAAGTGAACGAAGTCAGTCAAAACAAATACCGGAGTGGGAGTTGGTGCCCCAGAGCAGATGCTAGCAACGAATGACCATCACTAAGGCCGTACAAATTGCGTTCTCTGAATATGCATCACTAGAGAACGCGTAGGAGCAACCACTAAACAGGAATGGAGAGTGTTGAGATGATAATGTTGAGATGATAATGGAAGCCAATCTCGACCAATAGAGCATCCTCCAATATTAACTTCTCAACAGTGTCGTTTTCTCGAGATCTATTGAGAGTCTTGCTAAGCATGAACATCTCACCACATTCCTCGATAATTGAAGTGGTTCCCCATTATGCCCGCTTTATTTACCTAACCAGTGCAAAAGCCCGAGCCAACCTGCTCCACTACTTGTCATGCAATGCTCCCATATCAACCTAGAATGATAAGCAATTCTCGTATTATTCTGCTTCAATTTGGGGAGAAGTGGATCATGATTGTCGTTGTGGGGGAAGCGAACAAATACAGGTCAACAACTGCCTTCGAGAGCAGCAACGACACGTTCATCCCAGCTTCGTGCTCAGCATTCGAGCTCACAGGAGCTGGTATCACAGCGTTCTACTTATTTCTCAAAATTCTTCAGTGCTTTCTATCCTGCTTCAGCTGGCCAACATCCAGCTTGCTCCAGGTCGTTTCCTCCACAGACCATCAACTACCAATTCGACTAATTCTGTCAGACCGCCATGGTACCCCCATCTCTCCAATTCTCGCGGTCTCGCGACTTCGGCATAGTAATCGACGCTGGCTCGTCGGGATCAAGGATCATGGTTTATAGCTGGATTAAGCCGGAGGTGGAGAGGGAAATGAGGCTTAAGAAGGGAGAGACTCTCGAGGCTCTAATCAGAGTGGAAAAAGGAGTGGAAAGGGGTGAGGAGTGGGTCATGAGAGCTTCGCCTGGTGAGTGTACTTGGGTCTGGGATGAAGTTTAGCGCAGGAAATGGCGTGCTGTCTGTTGCTCCGTTGGTTCACTGAAGTAGTGTGCATTACATCGAAGTGTTGGATGAATTTGAAGCTGGGCTACCAGTCACTAGGCTGGTAACTGACTGTGGTACTGCCTGCTCAAAAGCTATTCATACAAAGCTTATGATCTAGTATTCACCATTCTGCTATTGTTTCCTCATGCAGGCAACTCCAGCGCTTTTTGTGTTGGGAGTCTGGATATTGCACGCTTAGTTGTGACCTGGAGTAGCATTCATGCATAACCATATGATCAGCCCGATGGCCAGCGATATTGAATTCACCGTAGTTGTCTGTTACGATTTTGGTTTTGAGGATATCAATTATTAACCTGATTGTACAAGCACCCGCCAGTCAACATTGCTGGCTAGCAAAGTGAGAAATATTCCCCGCCATGAAATAGCTGACAGCCGAATTTCCTGGACGCGATCAATATCTATGGAGATTTCTGGCTAGTGAGCCTATTGTCTTATGAAGCCACTCCTTGACACTAGAGAATCGAGACTAATGCTCTGTTCGCAGGCATCTCGACCTACGGCTCTGACCCTCAATCCGTAAACAACCACCTTGACCCTCTGCTCGCACACGCCAAATCGCTCATTCCGCCTTCCCAAATACCCACAACCCCGATTTACCTCCTCGCAACAGCAGGCATGCGCCTCCTCCCCACCGCGCAGCGCGAAGCACTTCTAGCAGAGGCGTGCTCGATCATTCGTTCCTTCGGCTTCTCCATGCACAACGGGTGTGGACACCATGTGCGGGTGATCAGCGGCGAAGAGGAGGGACTGTTTGGATGGGTGGCAGTGAATTATTTACTGGATGGATTCGATGCTCATCTTCATGCAGATGGAGAGGAGGAAGAAGGAGAGCAGGGATCGAGCACTTTTGGATTTTTGGATATGGGAGGCGCCAGCACACAGATTGCTTTTGAGCCCTCCAGTCAAGCGAGACGGTTGCATGCGGATAACCTTACCCCGGTGAAGCTTAAGTTGTTGAATGGGAGGGATGTGGAACATCAGGTCTTTGTGACAACTTGGTTGGGATATGGCACTAATAGGGCGAGGGAGAGATACGTCGACAGTGTGATTGAAGCCTATCTGGAGGAGGAGAAGGGAGGGAAACCGAGGGAAGAAGTGGGATCCGAGCGCCCCATGACCGTAGTAACGGATCCTTGTCTTCCAAAAGACCTGGTGCTTGCGGAATCTCGTCATGCTGGTTACTCTCTTCGGGGTACAGGCGAATGGGACGCCTGCTTACGGCGGACTTCTCCTCTCCTCAATAAGACAGCACCATGTTATGACGAACCCTGTCTCTTCAACGGAGTCCATGTCCCTCCCATAGATTTTTCAGTCAACCATTTCATTGGGATATCGGAGTACTGGTACTCAACTCAAGAAGTCTTCTCCCTTGGAGGCGTGTACGACTTCATCGAGTTCGAGCGGAAGGCGTTAGAGTGGTGCAGCCAAGATTGGGGGCAGATTGTGGAAGGGCATTCTGCTGTGAGGGAGGGTCAAGGTCACGATCGGAAGCTGACGATCGACCAAGCGAGACTTGAAATGCAATGCTTCAAGGCTGCTTGGCTCGTCAATATCCTCCATGAAGGGATTGGAGTGCCGCGGATAGGAGTAGATCAGGGGAAAGGAGAGTTCAATCTTGGATTTGGAGATCACGTCAACCACACAGAGGAGGGGATTGCGAAGGCTGGGGAAAAGGGATTGGGTAGCTTACCACCTGCTTTTCAAAGTCTAAACGACGTCAATGGAGTGGCGATTTCGTGGACTTTAGGTACAATGGTGCTTGAAGTTGCGAAGAGTGCAGGTGTTGGCCTTACAGCTCCACTCAGTGGGATTGGTGGGGTGAAGCATTTCGAAGGCGCGCTCGACAACGATTTCGGACACATACCTCAAGCTGGTCTGATCTCGGGCCTCTTCAGCGTCATAGGGACAATTGACCCCATATTCCTCATTGGTTTCTGTGTCCTCGTCTGCGGCCTCTGGTATTACGCCTCTGCCCCCAAGCGGAGGAGGCAAGGCGACCTGTACCTATCCGATATCGAAGGCGGACCCCGCGACGCCGCCCACAGTCGAACGTCCTCAGGCGTTCTCGTTCGCATTCTTCTCCCCCTTCGCTGGTGGAAGCTCAAGATTTCTCGTTTCTGGAGCGCACGTAGTATACGACGAGG
Source organism: Atractiella rhizophila (assembly GCA_021432655.1). Lineage (NCBI taxonomy): Eukaryota > Fungi > Basidiomycota > Atractiellomycetes > Atractiellales > Hoehnelomycetaceae > Atractiella > Atractiella rhizophila. Next base: position 14,014 of record MU271305.1, read on the forward strand.
AGCAACCTTGCCTATCGCCGCTCCTCTAGTGCCTGTCCGTCCCCGAATGCCTCGTGGGATGACGGTACCTGCCACTCTTCCTCGTGGGAGCGAGGGGAACGGTTATTCTGAAGGGAACTACCTTGACGCACCTATGCTTCCTGGTTTCATTGATCCGAAGAAACTAAAGACGAAGAAAGACGTTCAAGCCGGTCTCACTCTTTCCACCTCCTCATCTGCAACAAATTTGCGCGCCATCTCGCAAGCTAGTCCTGGTCCTCTCACTCCTCCTGCAACACCTCCCCTACGTTCAATGAGTCCCGTTCCGAACAGTGTACCCAAGAAACGGAATACAAGCGAGAGAGCTTCGTCGGATGCTTTCCTCTCTATTCCCTCAGGCGCTTCTACACCTCCTTATTTAGAAAGCGAGACTTCGACGCGGCCATCGTCCCGAAACTCCATGTCAAGTAATTTCAGTAGACGAAAAGATCCTTCATCGTATTCGGACGATTTTGAGGAACTATAACTATAGAAGATACATTTCAAGTTGGATGGGTCAGTATTTTCGAAAGGCAAACATAAACTATCGCTGAATAAATTGTTAACAGAGACCGTAATTTATTGATTCATGCCGAATATGCGCTTCAACAACAACCACTAATACCAACGATAGACCTCACTTCGCATGTTCGTACCACGTTGTTTGTACACATTCTAGGTCTTATGCTTCGCTCTTCATATCCATCAACTTTTCTGGTTCTTTCGCGACAGCGCAAAATTCGTGATGTTGGGTTGTGGTTGAAAGTGGGTTTCGTGATTACACTTATGACGCTTCGCATTCGTCCCACCTACAAAATTATCGTGTAGTCATCTTGCATTTTATTCGGAATAACACACCAGTACTGGAGAACCCAAACTCTCGCCTCGTCTTCCTAACCTCATTCGCTGCTTGCTGCCTGTTCCAATATCCGTCGGCACTTTTGCCGTGGCCTTTGAAAAGTGGTGAACCATCGATGACAGTAGCTTTCTCAAGGTTTCTGGTTCGATGAGAGACCGGATGGCTACCCTTCATATGCCGGGAGGCAGGTAAAGGAGCGTTCTTGCTTGAATGAACGGTGATGGGATAATAATCACCTGGAGCACGAGAATGGCCGACAGCAATCCGATTCGAGGGTCGTGGTGTCCCAACTCTCGTTGTTGGTTTCGTCTTCTCTCCCTCAGTCTCAAAGTATCCGCAATCATTCCCCCCGTCCAATAAACCAGAGGGTTGAGGTTCTTCTGGCGAAGCGGAAAGCCAGCTCGAGAACGGTTTAACGTCGTCTGTATCGTATAGAAGACGCGTCATGGTTGTATGTTCGAGGGGATTTGGCGAGTAGTCCTGTAATTTCATAACAGCCTTTGATGCTCGGGGAGTTGCCTGTGTCGGCCCAAGACTTGAAAGGTCGGACTGGGGACCATTGCGAAGTTTCCCAATAGCTGAGGCGTGAGGATACTGTCTATGAATCCAAGCCTGAGTCTGTACCATGGCTGACGTAGAAATGTCTGGTACGGCAGAGCGGTGAATAGTGACGTCCTTGGGCAGGAAGGGATTTGACGCAAGCGAGGGACCGTTGAGAGGCGGACGTTCTGTCTTCTCCTTTGCTAATAGCCCAATAGCCACGTCTTCCGAACTGCTTTCGACGAAAATTGGCTGCATTCTTGAACCTTTTAAAGGTAACGGCGGGAACGCTTCAAAGTTCCGTCTTGACACTGAACTTCGACTAGGGATAACTTCTGAGTCTGAGCTCGCCTTTAGTTGCTGTGGGGGACTCGAAAGACCCCAAACAGGAGAGGAATGAGGTCGTCCAGCAAGCACCTGCTGAAGCTGTGTGACAGAGTCGTCCTCAACGTCACAACGATCCGAACAATCTCCAATCTCTCCATCTGCACTCCCATAAGAATAACAAAAGAACGAGGCTATGATGCATATATATTTCTAGATTTCAAGCTCTCACCTGGAGTTCGAGCACGCGTCCTGCATTCCACTTTCCTCGGATGCAAGTAGTCAACTTGGTCAAGGACGCGTTTTTTCGCTAGAGAATCCGTAATCCAGCTACAATCTAGGATGCGAATATCCAACTCTTCTCTTACAACTTCTAGTCGCTCCACTAACTCACACCTGCAGCCATTCCACGAGAAAAAGAGCCCAATTTGCTGCTGCCATTTTTCAACCAGCTCTGCGTTCGCGAGGATACCACCATTCTGCACGAAAAGGTCTTTTGCAACACTTGGGCAGGATGGAGAAAACCAAGCTGGAATAGCAGGGAAGAGTGTCGACATTTTTTTGGTTGTGATCGCTCGTCAAGTTCGGGCCTGCGAAAACGCTTGCATCAACATGCTTCAACCATCAGTCACCATGATCACAACCAAACCAAACGAAATTGGAGATTTTACACGACGAAAAGCATCAGTAATAGTACAAGAGGAGCGGGGTGAAGGTCCATCGCTTACGAACAATACGAAACGTGCGAAGACGTAGGACGTTGAAAAGAGGGAGAAAAACCGATCTGGAAACAAACAGATGGAAACAACACGTAACGGATCGCGAACAGAACGGTGCTACTCCTCCTGCGATGCCAACGCCATGAAAGCTTCAAAAGAGAAGTAACAACTAAAAAGGAAATGGATAATCGGCATAATCGATGAAAAAAAAAAACTAAAAACCTCGGCGGGATAGGTCGATTGAAAAAATCAGAAATCAGAGTTTGGCGAGCTAGTTGACGACCTTCACTCTTTTCTTGCCCCTCCCGAGGCTCTTGGACAGGCTCGTTGTTGACGCACTCCTCTTGATCGCTCTCACAGAAGGGAGATCTACGTCCGGCAGTTTGGCTGAAGTCTTCGGAGGGGACGTCTCGGAATCGTCGGGCGACGAATCACCTCCTCCTTCAGCGTAGAACATCTCCCAAGCTTTTTTCACCGCCAACTCATTCCTCATACTACTTCCAACATTCCTTCTGCCAATCAATATGGGACGATGCCTCGGATTATGCATGCCTGGAGAGTTCTTCGTCCCCCATATGGAGAGAAAGACGATTCTGGTGAAGCCAAGGAAGAAGGCTGAACTCAGGTATACGGGCGCAGGATGACGACAAACCTTTTCATCCTACGATTGTACAAGAACCAATTTGCGCTCCAGAGCAGCCCACTGGAACTATCGTCGTCGAAGAACCAGGTTTTAGGATCCATCACAGGCGTTTCGGGTCTTTGAATCGAACGAGACCGTCTCGGTCGAGGAGTGGTCGGTCTAGAGAGGGCAGGATCGCTCGCTTCCCAGTCCATAGGCCCAAACTGGAATTCGTCCTCAATCTCATCCCCTAAATCACCATACACCTCCTCGTCATCCTCGTCATCCGAATCGAATGCGTGCGGGTCGCTATCCACATCCGGATTGTACGAGTAGATCTCGCAATCTTGAATGGATATGACAGGGTCGAGGATCTGCCTGAGAAAGGGATGACCGGCATGATCGGGATTGGAAAAATAAGAGAAAGGATTGCGAGCGAGGAACGGGTCTGCAATCACTTCGTCGGGAGGATAGCTCGATGGGTATCCAGAAAATGATTTGTGAGCTGAAGCAGAAAGGCTGAGGATGTTGCTCAGGGGACCCATGAAGACTTTGGCATTGGGTTCCTTCTTGAACTCCTCGGGTCTAACCGTGGTGAAGTCGTGGTCTGGGAAAGCTTGGTTGAGTGTTGCGATCAGAAGCCAGAAGGTTTTTCTGCTCTCCTTCTTGTCCAACGGACCGAAAGCGCTATCGACTACTCCATCCTTATCTTCTGGAGGAGAGAGGGAGATAGAATGCGAAATATCGGAGACGAGGGACTGGTCGAATTGTTTGTAAGTCTTTCGCTCCTTGCTGACTGGCTTGCAGGAGTAGGCCTCGATCCTAGTTGTCACTCGAATGGAAGGTGAAGAGTAGGACAGCGCGCCAGCTAAAAGGTCAAGCTCGTGATTTCCGGTGAGAAATTTCATGTCGAAAATCGAAGCAACGATACTGAAACGTCACGGAAAGGATAGACTATGAACTGACAGAATATAAATCGTTATTCTGACACTCGTTGATCCTTGGAGAATTCGTATTCGTATACGAGATGAATTGATAAGTATTACTGTGGCAAGGAACACGAAGTCGAGCCAAACGATGGCCTGAGCAACGCGAAGAAGGGTCGAAAGGTTCAGGGGTCTGGACGACTACGACTCGAACAAACGCAGCTTGAGTTGACGCTGTTAGTTGGGCTTAAGCCCAACGAGAGCACATTATGAAGATTGTAGAAGGGCTTAGAGGATTTGGTGGTGAACGTGGATTGGAACTTGGTCGTTGTTGTAGACGCATCCCGACCCTTAAGAGTGCGCGGTTCCGTTGACAAACAAGGACAAAGTGT
>MU271305.1:25653-71837 GCA_021432655.1 Atractiella rhizophila
GGTCATGAGGTTTCTGATTTTGTGAAGCAAGTCAATGACGCATTTAAGGATCTGAACGGAAAAAGGGGGAACTCGACTGTTTCGGCGTAACTTCTGTAAGATAGTGCAAGCGCATGTCTTCGCAATGTGTAATAATAGTTCAGTTTCCCTAGTCAATATTCACTACATCCAAGGAGTTGCGATGTGAGTGGGATGAATAATAAATACAAGCTAGAAGCAGGCTCTTTCCAAGAAAACGAAAGTGGCTCTACTGCACTACCGCCTTGTCCACTCTTCTTCAGCCTGTAAATCCAAAGGCACTTTTAATGCAGTCGGCGGTTCGAAGAACCTACACTGGACTGACGACTTGAATGCCTCAAATGACCTTCTTCTGACAATACTCTCGATCGCAAGCTCGTTATGGATTTGATTTTTCTGTTAATATATTCAGTTACGATACACGTCATAAAGTACAACAAATGAATAACATACCGTGGCCTCCTCTGTTATTAGCTCCTCCTTGATCCGTCCTGTTCCAACCTGAGCAGAGGGATCAAGCTTCGCTTCCCCATCTGGGTACAGCTGTCGCCGCTTCTCCTCTAAACGTGCGTCCACCGTCTTAACACAATAGTGTATAAGCTGTTCTCGTCCTCGCCAATTGGCTGCAACAATTCTTTGAGCGTGCAGGACGCGATTGAGAACAAAGGAGGTACGAACCGAGCATCTCGCTCCAAATTTTGGTACACTCTTCCTGCCGTGCATCTTCCAAGGAATTTGATGAGGCCGACCCATCACGGTCGCGATTTTGGCGGAAGAGGGCAGCGTTTCGATTCAGCCGAACGATGATGCTATCATCCAAGGCACGGTACTGACGCATTATATCTATTTCATCGCCATAAATTGTCAAACATCAACCGCATATAATGATGAAATTACATTTAAACGTTGAGAGGTTGAGACAGGTATTCATGTCGACATTTTGGATTGAAGGTGGTGTGGGTGGCGCTTCGAGGTAGGCGGAGCCAAGGAGAGGAGGGGAACGGCGCGACATGACAGGACGCTGCAAAATATCGATTAATCCAAGCAAAATCAGGGATATCTGCTGGAAACTGTTTGATGAGTGGTTGAAAAGCAACAGGGCAAAGCAGCTTTGTCCCGCGCTTTGGAATATGCTTGTTTTGGCAGTCACCGACCAGACTCATTTGTTACTGGGAGTTACAGCGACGGAGAGGGAGACCACTAGCCTTCAAACGCGCACTGTCTAGCTGTAAGAGTGCTTTGAAATGTCAAAGAGACGGCTTGACTCGCGTTTGGGTGAAAACTCCCAAGGTAAGTTTCCCATTGACATATTCTATGTTGATTTCAATAACACACACTCGGCAGAGGTCCAGATCTGGAACTCAGTGAAAGCCCAGCTTAACTCTCTAGTCGAGCTTCAAGAAAAGGTGGAGGCGACCAGCAGAGCTCTGCAATCTGCACAACAAGCGAATGGAAAAGGGAAGGCGCCTCTTGACTTGGAAGCAAACCTGAATGCCCTTCGAAATAGTTACCAAGCTCAGCTAGAGTTCGTCACGTCATCCCTTATAAACTAACTCTCAGCTCATCTATTTTACTTCGATGGGTTATATAGCGAGTCCATTGAGTCGTTATCCATCCTCATTGCGTTGCGCGAGAATCCGGATCCTTACAGTCAAGGTCGGCAGCCCTGCCACTTCCTTTCTCAATTAGTAAATTCACAAAACCCGTGACATAGGGCTGCCTGAGAAACGGAAGAAACGCAATGCAGCATCGTCGTTGCAGCCTTCCCGGTCAACCTCCGCGGTTGTGGAATCCAACACGCCATCCTCCTCTATTCCTTCCTCTCCAGCGCCATCTGGGCGTTCCTCCGGCTCTCCAGCTCCATCTTCGCTGTCTACAGGACCGTCTCGCATCAATTTAGTCAAGGCAAACGGATCCAGTCCACTCGGATCGATAATTACGGGGAACGTGAAGAATCGAAAGGCATTCCTGAACCGCACGGGACAGCTGCCACTTCGCCCCGGAAGAAGTGTGGTTGCCAAACCGAATAAAGGTACTGGCACCATTCCTGGTGGAAGTCCGAATGGGAGTCTCGGAGAGAGAGGAAGGACGGGAGAGGACGATTGGATCCTTGGTGAAATTGTAGAATGCATTTCTGGGGATAAGAACAGGTTTGTTCCTCCTTCTATCATGCTTTGGATGCTCATGATAATTACAACAGATACGTGGTAAAGGATTCTGATCCTACTTCCGAGGATGCGAGATGGAACATGACGCTAAAGACCATCATTCCCCTCCCTGATCCAAAGGACAGAGAGCGAACATACCCCAAGAAAGATTATACACCTGGAATGTGGGTCCTAGCACTGTACCCTGACACAACCAGTTTCTACAAGGCGAAAATTGTAGGAATGGGCGCCAATCGGGTAACTCTTTCCTATTGCTTTCCAAGTACTACTGAAGCTGACGATATTATTGGAAAGCATTACATGCTTTTATTTGAGGAAGACGAGGACACGACAAGAGAGGTCCCTGAAGAATATGTTACCGAATACATGACTTCTTGAGATTCTCCAGGGTACTTGACCTTTGATGTGAGACTGAAACCTAGAGAGACAGTGTCATCGCTATTTATTCTTTCATGATTGTGTGTTTCCCTCTAGCTTCGAATACATATCTCACGATCTTCATTGCTTCAAGCTGTGGCGTTGGTAACTGGCTTAGTTTCTGTTGTTTTACTATTGCAGTCGTAATATCAATTTACTTTTTAATCATCCAGGCTTCCGGCTGTGATGACATCGTCAATCTAAGGGCACATTAGCAATGTCTAAGCTAAGAAACAATGAGTGCACACCTTCAATACTGCTCGGACAAGCTGAGTCGCCAACAAAAATTGCTGCCGTTTGGAGATTAAGGGATCGAACACATTTTGCTCCCTCATGTCTAACCGCGATCAATGATCAGAATCTCTTGAACTTTCCGCGAATGAAATGTACCATTACTTCCGCGTCCAACACAATCAACGCCAAGACGCGAATTCTTCTCGTTCCGCTTGCCGACTCTTCACCTCAGCCAGCGTTTCAATAGGCGGCAATCCAGAGTTTTCAGCAAGGGCCAAGGGTATAGCGTCCAAGGCAGCGGCAAAAGCGCGCATTGCATACTGTTCTATTGATGGAATCTGCTCAACAGAAGTTTGTCAGTGAGATCAGGTGATGCCGATAGAAGGGATGCAGACCTCATCAGCTGCTCTGGACACAGCCAGCGATGCGGCTATCTCCGCTGCCCCTCCACCATAAACGACGCGGTTGTCGACCACGAGATTGCGGACGACGCAAATGGCATCGTGAAGCGAACGCTTGGCTTCGTCAATGATCTGAGCAGTCACGTTAATGATGAGAAAAGTTAGGAGAGAGAGGTCGAAATACCATCTTGTTGCTACCGCGCACGAAAACTGTAACAGCGCGAGTGTTTGCGCACTCCTCAATGATAAGCATTTTGTCCTTCGTCGTCCCGAAAGTGACTTGACGGACGATTCCAGCCTTTCCCAGTTTTTCGGTTGTCAGATCTTCAAACCGTGGGACTATTCGCCCATTCGTAGCGATGGCAATAAGCTGCATCCGACGAGTAAGGCGTAAGCATAAGAATGTCAGCGAAAACAGACCTCGATCTCCGGACCTCCAACCCATCTGACTGCTGGCAGCTCGTTCTGGAGTAGAAGGTGATTCGCCTCGTCATCAAATCCCCATTGACAAATGACAAGATTAGCCCCCGTATCCTTCACCCGCTTGATCATCTCCTCGAACTTCGCCTTCTCGTACTCCTGCAACTTCTTGTACTCCTCCACAGAGGTGATGTCCAACTTATGTTTCGTCTTTGGACGGGGAGGTTCGAATGGACAGGTCAGAATGGCAAGTTTGGCGTCACGGACAACATGTGGCATTTGAGGGTGTGACATGTCTTTGTCGACCACCACACCTTTGACAAGCATAGTGTCCTCGAGACCGCCACCAACTTTTCCATCCACCTTGATCAATTCGAAATCCACGTCTTTCCGCTCAAGATCAGCAACAGAAAGGACGGCGTCAACCGCAATTTGAGCAAATTTGGAACGAGCCATGGATACGCTATTATCTCATCAGCACAAACCAAATGGAGGCAATCGAGATGGGCACATTTTGCTGCCTAGTGAAGTGGAAGCCACCTTCTCTAATTCGGTGGTGTCCTCTTTCGAAAATTCGATGCGGTCGTTCACTCTATCCAGCTCAGCAACAGCTATAGCGCACGCTCGCTCAAAGCCATCCGCTATGCGGACAGGGTGGATGCCGCGATCAAGGAGTTCTTCGCATTGTTCTAAAAGAGCTCCAGCAAGGACTAGATAGTGATACCATCAATATAAAAGACTTTCAAAAAAAAAAGTGAAAGCAAACGCACCAACCACGCCCGTGGTGCCATCGCCAATCTCGTCGTCCTGAGATTTCGAGAGTTGGACAAGCAATTTAGCAATCTGGTGCTCCACCTTTCGCACGTCTTAACCCCATATATTTATACTTTAAAGAAGAATTGGCGCACCTCCATCTGTCCCAGAATTGTAGCACCATCATTCGTAACAGTAATGTCTCCATCAGGGCTGATCAGAATCTTGTCCAGTCCTCTGGGTCCCAAAGAAGTCCTAATGATGTTTGACACAGAACGAGCTGCGAGAATGTGGGATTTGATTGCTTCGGTGCCTTTAACTCGCGTGCGCTTGCCTTGGTCGCGAATGATGATAAATGGACGACCATACTGCATCCCGCTGACTCAACCAGAGTATCCCTGACTACAAAGGGGAGACGCACCTCGTCAGTAGCATACATTGCCTCAGCCATCGTGTTCTCGCGCTCTATCGCTTGTCGTGCCAATGATCTAACTGACAGTTCCCTTACCAGTTTTTGTGTCACTACGATCTAAACTAGAATTGTAACTACCAACGACAATAAGATTGTGACCGGAAATGGTCGGTCCGGTGGCCGGAAAAGAAGCTTGGTCTGATCTCGCAACACAAGCAGCTGATCTGGCTTCTCCACCATTTCAGCATCAAATCATCTGCCAAATCATCCTGAAAACCTTCGATTTCACCAAGCCTTTATAAACCACAGAACCCTTCGTTCGATAGCCCGAGGTCCATTCAACGCTCCATCCAAAAATCGGCGCTCAGAAACTCAAGGTGAGTGAGCTTCAGTCGAGGGATCCTTTTTGGTCCCAGCTCAGTCCATGGCTTATTGTTTTCACTCAGGAATTTGTTTTTATGTCTCTCAAGAGTATTAAAAATCTTATAAAGCACGGAAAGCAGCCTTCTACTTCGACATCTACACCTGCTGCTCCGAAAGAAATGAAAGAAGGAGAATTTGTAGCGGCCATCGACGCAGGAACGACGTCCTGCCGATTCTTCGTCTTCGACGCCGAGGCGACTGTCATAGCCTCTGCGCAGGAGGAATTTGAACAAATCTACCCTCAGCCTGGTTGGCACGAGCACCGTCCCAAAGATTGGATTACTGCGATCGACAATTGCATCAAGACAGCTGTGAAAGAGCTCGAGGGAAAAGGTTACGGGAAGAGCTCTATCAAAGCTGTTGGTCCGTTGTGTCTTCCTTTCCAAACAAGACGCTCATCGACAACCTAAAGGGATCACGAATCAGCGAGAAACGACTGTGGTTTGGGACAAGGAGACCGGCGAACCCGTGCGCTTGCAGCTTTCTACAGGACAGTTTGCTGATGACCTAGCAGATCACGAACGCCATCGTCTGGCCCGACACAAGAAACACTGCGACGATTCGCAAGCTTCAACATCGAGCTGATGCACATAATTTCACCCTCCCTGAGAAATCCACTTCTGGAGCGAAGGGTCAAGAGGCTCTGCGAGAGCTTACCGGCCTTCCCATCTCTACATATTTTGCGGGTACAAAGCTCCGATGGATGCTAGACCATAATGCCGACGTTAAGAAGGCGTTTGATGATGGACGTCTCATGTGGGGAACTGTAGAGACCTATCTCGTCTATGTGCGTTCTCTCCAGTCGCTTTGCATTGTAATACTAACCTCGTGACAGAAATTCACCAACGGTGAAACGTATGTAACGGACTACACTAATGCCAGCAGGACCATGCTTTTGAACTTGCACACTCTGGCATGGGATGATCAGCTTCTTGAATGGCTTGATGTCAAAGGTATTGCTCTCCCCACGTTGGTTAGCAACAGCGAGGTGTACGGAAATATTAAGGTTGGCCTTATTCTACTGCTGAGAATATGTCAACTCAGTATTTCTGAAGGGTGGGATTCTCGAGGGCATCCCAATCGCAGGTATTGTGGGGGATCAACAAGCAGCTGTGGTTGGAAACAAGTGTTTGAGTGTTGGACAGGCTAAGAATACCTATGGTAAGGGCTCCATCATTTGATTGCCCCAGACTGAAAACGGAGCCACGCAGGAACTGGATGTTTCATGTTGTACAATACTGGCCCGGAGCCTGTCAAATCAACACACGGTCTTCTGACAACAGTCGCGTATAAAGCCGGCAAGGAAGGAACACCTATCTACGCTCTCGAAGGTTCCATTGCTGTCGCTGGATCTTCTGTCAAATGGTCTTCTTTTCCTGCTTGCTCCTTTCGCAACTAACCAGAGCTGTCCAAAGGATCCGTGACAACCTCAACATGATCAAGGAGGCCTCCGACATTGGCGATCTCGCTGCTCAAGTGAAGGACACTGGAGGAGTCTACTTCGTCACCGGTTTCAGCGGTCTCTTCGCACCTTACTGGGACGACAGTGCGACCGGATGCCTGATCGGTATCTCAGCTTACACCACTAAGCATCACATTGCGCGTGCTACCCTGGAGGCAACCTGCTGGCAGACCAAATCCATCCTAGATGCAATGGAGAAGGATTCTGGAAAGACCCTCGCCGGGTTAACCGTCGACGGTGGCATGACGAACTCGGATCAGTGTATGCAGATCCAGGCTGATATTCTCGGGATTGAGGTCGAGAGGCCCACCATGAGAGAGTGAGTTTTCTCAGATAACTCAAATGATCGTCTCATTGAATCCTTATTATATCTTAGGTCCACTGCTTTGGGGTCTGCTCTCCTCGCTGGAGCCGCACTCAAGCTCTTTGGATGGAACCTAGAGCAGCCCGACACCTTGAAGGCTGTGAACACGAAGGGAAACACCATATTCAAGTCTGAAATCTCGGCTGACGACCGGGCGAAGAGATATGCGGAATGGAACCGAGCGATTGAGAGGTCTAAGGGATGGAGGATCACAACTGAAGAGAACTGAACGCGGCTGTCAAAGGATTGTTCGGAGCGGAAAGACTGTGTCGAAGAAACTCAAAACGACCTAACTGTCGTATTATTAGTGTATTCTTATGCCAAATCCAAGAATTGTGATCAATCGAGCTCCTTCAAATATTTAGTCCTCTGGACGAGTCTTTACATATTAAGTCTTCAAGAGAGCTGTTTAAGTACCATATCTTCCGACCTGAGCATTTTTGCCGAGAAATTGACCAGAAGAGATTATCATAATGATTTATGCACAGTAATGACGCACAGAAAGCGATGGATGGGAGCAATTGGAATGTCAATCTGGCTTGCTAACAATCTCCTTCGCCTGCGTGGGTGTTCAGGATGAGGGCGACGATAAGCCTGCAGTACCGCCATTCAGTTCGTTTTCTTCATAAAAACGCTTCCATACCCGTAGAGTCCAATGACTTCAGCAAAAATCTGGAAGAGTGAATGAGTTCGCATTTCCTCGATCTTGGAACTAGATGAATAACTCACGAGCATCAATACCATCGACACGAAGATTCGCGGCTGAAACATGTACGCTCGTGCACACTTCCCCCTTTCAACGCCTATTCAATCTAGAGGTCAGATAAACTCACGGTATCCCCAATGATGCCAATGGCGTGGCCGGCGGCGAGACCCGTTAAGCCGCAAGAAAGTCCGGCAGCCAAGTGAACGAAGGAACTGGGACCTGTTATGAGCATGGATCTCTTCGTAGAAACTAGCGTACGCGTGAAGGGTGTATGGCTTGGTTGGATTGACTGTACACATTTAGAATAGAAATCAGGAGGAGAGAAGAGCACACACGTCCAGCAACGATTAAGACTGCCACAACAAGACCATATACGGCAATGATACCAGCCATGCTACCAAGTAGAGGTTACGCAGATTTCACAGATAATAAAGACAGCGCACACTACTGGAATCAGAGACTACACCATCTCATAAACCCAATGTCTCATTCGAAAGGTAGACAGGACACACCTTCATGATGAGGTCTGGTCGTAGAGTTCCCATGCCAGTAATCCCAATTCCAGCCTTTGAAGTCCCATATGCAGCGCCCATAGCTTCAACGAACATCTTGAGCGTTGTCTCTCTCGCCACCAGGAAAATACACACTGCTAAAGACCATCTATTCCCCAACATTAGGGGACCAACTCACTCAGGCGATGGACACGTACGGAGGAAGCAACACCTGCGAATCCAAAGAAAGGAGCGTAGGGAGGGCATAGCTCAGAAGTCGCCATGATGTTTCAGGTGGCACTAGATAGGTAAATGAATCTGGAAATTGGAGTATGTCGTTCCCCTTCTCTGCTTAGTTCTGCTCTGGTTTCAATCCATTACAAGCCCATTGCATTTCTTTCGTGATGGACAAACACGTTCGCGTCCCCCCTTTTGAGCTGTAACTAGCAACAATACCGCATGAAAGGGCATGAAAGTCCTTTTGTCACGCAGAAGCCGGCATGAGCAGCTATAAGAGGCGCTATAGCCTCACAGATCGAGTTCCTGCTGTCACAACCATGTTGTTCATGTTTACATCGCTCTGTGTCGCCTTTTATCTCTTCCAATCCGTAGATTCATTTCCTCTCATCATCAGAAAAGATCAGAAGACGCAGTTATCCTTTCGACAATGGTATCGAAAGCGTGCGAACACCTTCAGGCTCGCCGTTTTCACGGATTTGCATTATGGAGAAAACGAGGAGGGTCCTTGGGGTCCTGTTCAAGACCTTGACTCCACGAAAGTTATGGACTCTGTCTTGAATGACGAGGATGTGGACTTTGTGTCGATCGTTTCTCTTATACTCCCAGCGGGGATGACTGAACGAACTCTTAGGGTTTTTGGTGGTGACTTAATCACGGGAGAGAATACTTTCGATAATGCGACCAATTATTTCGATGTCCTCGTACAACCTACACTCAGGTTGGCTCCCTAGCTGCTCACTCGTGGTATTCTACTAAGTGACAAAACCAGGCGGAAGATTCCATGGGCTTCAATCTACGGCAACGTGGGTAGCCCGCTTTATTACTTGCATTGTTTTGAAACCATTACAGCACGATAACGATGTCAACATATCGCATGCTCTCTTGGTTGAAAAAGAGTCGCAATATCCCTTATCATATACCTCTTCCATGCCAAACGGGACACGTGAAGGGCTCGCGAATTATTGGCTTCCTGTCTTCTCCCCTGTCGACGATAAGGTCCCCGCTCTTATTCTATGGTTTTTTGATTCCAAAGGCAGGAACTTTTTCTTCATCGTGCCTCGTCCAATATTGATATATCGGTAAGTTTAGGAGGCAAATACTTTGGGAAGGGCGGTAACGTCGAAGAGGTTGTGGATGCCAATGTAGCAGATGTGACTCTTCAAATAGTACTGAAGTACACTATGGTTGACCATATACTAGTGGATCAAGTTCTCGGTGAATTCAATCCGACAGGACTATTCCCACCTGCCACCGTCTCTTGCATTTGTCCACATCCCGGCACACCAAGCTCTCTCGCTTCAACAAGCCGTCCTCACTGACCATGCCGAATCACCAATCTTTCCTGGATTGAACGACGATGTTCCACTTGCCTTTCAAGATGGGAATGGGACGTATACCGGGCAAGATCAACCTTTCTGGCATGCCATTGAGACGGAATTGAACGCAGACAACAAGTTGTTGGCTGTCGTTAGTGGTCACGATCATGGGGATGCTTGAAAGCTCTTTGGATGGAACCTAGAGCAGCCCGACACCTTGAAGGCTGTGAACACGAAGGGAAACACCATATTCAAGTCTGAAATCTCGGCTGACGACCGGGCGAAGAGATATGCGGAATGGAACCGAGCGATTGAGAGGTCTAAGGGATGGAGGATCACAACTGAAGAGAACTGAACGCGGCTGTGAAAGGATTGTTGGGAGCGGAAAGACTGTGTCGAAGAAACTCAAAACGACCTAACTGTCGTATTATTAGTGTATTCTTATGCCAAATCCAAGAATTGTGATCAATCGAGCTCCTTCAAATATTTAGTCCTCTGGACGAGTCTTTACATATTAAAGTCTTCAAGAGAGCTGTTTACGTGCCATATCTTCCGACCTGAGCATTTTTACCGAGAAATTGACCAGAAGAGATTATCATAATGATTTATGCACATTAATGACGCACAGAAAGCGATGATGGGAGCAATTGGAATGTCAATCTGGCTTGCTAACAATCTCCTTCGCCTGCGTGAGTGTTCAGGATGAGGGCGACGATAAGCCTGCAGTACTGCCATTAAGTTCGTTTTCTTCATAAAAGCGCTTCCATACCCGTAGAGTCCAATGACTTCAGCAAAAATCTGGAAGAGTGAATGAGTTCGCATTTCCTCAATCTTGGAACTAGATGAATAACTCACGAGCATCAATACCATCGACACGAAGATTCGCGGCTGAAACATGTACGCTCGTGCACACTTCCCCCTTTCAACGCCTATTCAATCTAGAGGTCAGATAAACTCACGGTATCCCCAATGATGCCAATGGCGTGGCCGGCGGCGAGACCCGTTAAGCCGCAAGAAAGTCCGGCAGCCAAGTGAACGAAGGAACTGGGACCGGTTATGACCATGGATCTCTTCGTAGAAACTAGCGTACGCGTGAAGGGTGTATGGCTTGGTTGGATTGACTGTACACATTTAGAATAGAAATCAGGAGGAGAGAAGAGCACACACGTCCAGCAACGATTAAGACTGCCACAACAAGACCATATACGGCAATGATACCAGCCATGCTACCAAGTAGAGGTTACGCAGATTTCACAGATAATAAAGACAGCGCACACTACTGGAATCAGAGACTACACCATCTCATAAACCCAATGTCTCATTCGAAAGGTAGACAGGACACACCTTCATGATGAGGTCTGGTCGTAGAGTTCCCATGCCCGTAATCCCAATTCCAGCTTTTGAAGTCCCATATGCAGCGCCCATAGCTTCAACGAACATCTTGAGCGTTGTCTCTCTCGCCACTAGGAAAATACACACTGCTAAAGACCATCTATTCCCCAACATTAGGGGACCAACTCACTCAGGCGATGGACACGTACGGAGGAAGCAACACCTGCGAATCCAAAGAAAGGAGCGTAGGGAGGGCATAGCTCAGAAGTCGCCATGATGTTTCAGGTGGCACTAGATAGGTAAATGAATCTGGAAATTGGAGTATGTCGTTCCCCTTCTCTGCTTAGTTCTGCTCTGGTTTCAATCCATTACAAGCCCATTGCATTTCTTTCGTGATGGACAAACACGTTCGCGTCCCCCCTTTTGAGCTGTAACTAGCAACAATACCGCATGAAAGGGCATGAAAGTCCTTTTGTCACCCAGAAGCCGGCATGAGCAGCTATAAGAGGCGCTATAGCCTCACAGATCGAGTTCCTGCTGTCACAACCATGTTGTTCATGTTTACATCGCTCTGTGTCGCCTTTTATCTCTTCCAATCCGTAGATTCATTTCCTCTCATCATCAGAAAAGATCAGAAGACGCGGTTATCCTTTCGACAATGGTATCGAAAGCGTGCGAATACCTTCAGGCTCGCCGTTTTCACGGATTTGCATTATGGAGAAAACGAGGAGGGTCCTTGGGGTCCTGTTCAAGACCTTGACTCCACGAAAGTTATGGACTCTGTCTTGAATGACGAGGATGTGGACTTTGTGTCGATCGTTTCTCTTATACTCCCAGCGGGGATGACTGAACGAACTCTTAGGGTTTTTGGTGGTGACTTAATCACGGGAGAGAATACTTTCGATAATGCGACCAATTATTTCGATATCCTCGTACAACCTACACTCAGGTTGGCTCCCTAGCTGCTCACTCGTGGTATTCTACTAAGTGACAAAACCAGGCGGAAGATTCCATGGGCTTCAATCTACGGCAACGTGGGTAGCCCGCTTTATTACTTGCATTGTTTTGAAACCATTACAGCACGATAACGATGTCAACATATCGCATGCTCTCTTGGTTGAAAAAGAGTCGCAATATCCCTTATCATATACCTCTTCCATGCCAAACGGGACACGTGAAGGGCTCGCGAATTATTGGCTTCCCGTCTTCTCCCCTGTCGACGATAAGGTCCCCGCTCTTATTCTATGGTTTTTTGATTCCAAAGGCAGGAACTTTTTCTTCATCATACCTTGTCCAATATTGATATATCGGTAAGTTTAGGGGGCAAATACTTTGCCAAAGGCGGTAACGTCGAAGAGGTTGTGGATGCCAACGTAGCAGATGTGACCCTTCAGATAGTACTGAAGTACACTATGGTTGACCATATACTAGTGGATCAAGTTCTCGGTGAATTCAATCCGACAGGACTATTCCCACCTGCCACCATCTCTTGCATTTGTCCACATCCCGGCACACCAAGCTCTCTCGCTTCAACAAGCCGTCCTCACTGACCATGCCGAATCACCAATCTTTCCTGGATTGAACGACGATGTTCCACTTGCCTTTCAAGATGGGAATGGGACGTATACCGGACAAGATCAACCTTTCTGGCATGCCATTGAGACGGAATTGAACGCAGACAACAAGTTGTTAGCTGTCGTTAGTGGTCACGATCATGGGGATGCTTGGTGTGCGAAGAATGCAAAAATTACAAACGTAACCATCTGCTTTGGAAGGCATACTGGCTACGGGGGTTATGGAACGTACATTACCTCTGTCCTCCAGCTTGAAAATGTGCTGAGCTGAGGTAGGTGGGATCGCGGTGCGAGGATCTTCGAGTTTAGTCTAGAGGGTTTGCAAAAGGCGATACCGGAGGTTAATACATGGTAAACATTCCCTTCAAGATATGCCAGCGCTGATTTTGTGCGCAAGGGTTCGGATGGAAAACCATTCTGTTATCACTTCCGTCACATTGGGTCAGAATTACGGCCCATGATTATTAGAACCTTGCAATCATTCTCTCTAAACCAGTATCGATAGCTGATGTTGTGCTTTACAGTTTTTGCAACTTATTTTACGAGTTGTTTCTTCATCTAGCAATGTACCTCATGCTTCTTTCGCCTCACCGCACCGCACTTTGTCCTTTCGTGAAGAATCTTCTGACAATTGTCAGCAAGGGAACACCGTACCCGTCCAAATGCTCAGGCGCCCATGACCACCGTCAGCGGTTGCAACGGGCTCCATCTGCAAAAGTCAGCATAAAGGCACCACCGGCTTCGCGCTTCCCAGATTCTGGGCTACGCCTTCGGCCTAAGGTATTGGCCCACTGCTTTCAATCTCTTTCGCTCTGGTCATTGGCTCATAATTGTGCTCGTTGCCGTCATTTTTCTCTTGCCGCGGCCGGCACAAAATTTGAAACACGCGCTTCTCAAAGTGTTCAGTCCGTTTGGTGACCCTTTTTTATCTTCCAGCTCTCGTACAAAGTGAGCATACCAGCTCCAGGACTCTGTAGGCTGCAGAATCCTCAGGCTCTTTTCCCATTGTAACGTTCCCACTCCAGAACTGTTTTACATGGCAGGGTCACGCCCTTTGTCAACTCTTGAGGCAACCGCGATCGAAGCGGCTTCGAGCTCGAGCAGACAGCTGGAAGAGGGGCAGAAAGATACTGTCATATACGCGTACGCAGATGATACGAAGGATGATTGCCATGACGATTTGGACGAAAAAAATGACCACCTTCAACGAGAGCAATCTGCAACCGCTGCAGCAGAAGTACCCCCCGCAACCACAAAACAGATTTCTATTCAGGATCAAACTAACCTTCTACCAGCAAAACAGGTCACCATACCGCCTCCTACCTACCTTTAGGTGACTAATTTAATGCGACTTAGGTTATAGTCGTGTTCATTGGGCTCACGCTTCCAACAATGCTTCTTTTTCTTGACCAAACAATCGGTCAGTCGCTACACAGCAAGCTCTTACTTGTTGCGGTAACTTACTTTATCATAGTGTCCACCGCTTTACCCTCAATATCAAAGGCCTTTAATGCAGGCTCGGAGAGCATCTGGGCAAGCACTTTTTCTTCTAGAGAATCTCGCCCGACGGTAAACTAGGTCGGTAGCGCCTATCTACTAACCAGCACCGCTTTCCAACCCAGTACTGGTCGATTGAGTGACATATTTGGGAGGAAGGTTATGCTACTTGCTTGCATCATCATCTTCCTGATCGCATCGCTTGCCTGCGCATTGGCACAAACCATGCTGCAGTTGATCATTTTTCGTGCCTTTCAAGGTGTGGGTGGTGGAGCCTTGAGTATGCGTTATCGACATACTTTTTCAGAGGTCTGAATTGTGTTACAGTTACACTAGTCCTCATTATCATGAGCGATGTTGTATCATTAAAAGACCGAGGGAAGGTATGTGGTCCTCTATCGCATAAATTTGGGCTTATTGTTCAAGAACAGTATCAAGGAATCCTAGAAGCAGTAATTGCTATCTCAAACGGTATGCTCTGCACGTCAGTCAAGCGAATAATGAACAAGAAGAATTGCAGGGATCGGTCCACTTTTAGGAGGCGTATTCACATCAAAACTCAATTGGTACTTTTCTGAGTCGTCTATTCTGATAATAACGATTCATTATTTACAGGCGCTGGTGCTTCTGGATCAATTTGGTCAGTACCGTGCTGGACCGTGGTTTCTGGCTCATTCCCATTCTGGTAGCCTTTAGGAGCAGTCTCGCTTGTGGTATGTTTCAATTAGTTCTGCCAGAATAAACATTAACTCTGTTGCAGCTCATCGTCTTTCTTTTGCCCTTACGAAGGGTTAAAGGAGAGGTCTTACAAAAGGTGAAGCAAGTAGATTGGGTCGGCACCACACTCGTAAGCGTGATATCTGGCACCTACATTTTCTCATGACTTTCAAGACATTGATTGCTTCCATACTTGTACTTCTGGCACTGAACTGGTTCGTAACCTTTGACAAAATGCTTGAATGCTAAAAATGAAAAAGGGGCGGCGTGGAGTATTCTTGGTCGTCTGCGCCAGTTTTGAGCAGTCTCATCATTGGGATTGTTGGTTTTGTTGTGTTTTGGCTCTGGGAATGGCGTTTCGCTGCATTGCCCATTGTCCCCAGTAAATACTTTTACCCCTATGCATGACACAGGTCTGATTTACTGTAGTGTCAATGTTTCGAATCAAGACGGTAACTGGGGTCCTGATCTGCACCTTGTCCAATGGAATGGTGTAGGTCTCCCCAATCTCCAAATCTCCAGTTAAATATTAAATAGCCGCACACAGGTTCTTCCAGACAATCTATTTCGTCCCACAGCTTTTTCAATTATCCTTTGACTATTCGCGTACGTCTATCCCACCCTCTCACAGACTTCGCTGAACGGGGTAGTAGCAATAAAGTGTGTCCTTTTGTCGTTAGATTCACTTGCTGAGCCCGCATTTAGATCTGGAGCTTTGATTCTCCCGTTCCTCGTCATAATCACGGTCACTGTTTTCACTGGCGGCCAGTGTGCATCTAGATGGGGATTTTACAGGGCAAGTAAACATTCTAGCACATAAGTGGAACTGACATGCTTGCAGCCATTTATATTTTGCGGATTCGCTGGATGGTACTCAGTTGTAATAGAAGAGTATAGAGCCTCATCGTTCTTGTTAGGTCAATCGGCAACGGGCTGCTATCAACAGTCACTCCATCCACATCGCAAGGCACCATTATTGGTTTCCTTTTTCTCTGTTAGTTTTTCCCGCATTAATTAGTTGGCTCACTTTCGCTTCGTATTAGGTGGTTTATCAGCAGGCGGCACTTTTCAGACCTCGTTATTGGCAGCACAATCCGCCGTCCCGAGGAAAGATATGGTCAGATGAGATGTTTATTTGCATTAATCCTTGCTAATGTCACCTTTTTTAGGCTGTTGTAACGTCTGTCAGAAATTTCGTTCGGTACAACTCTTCTGTCTACTAGTCAGCTGTCGCATTAATTTCGTAAAATGCTAGGTCCATTGGCGCTACGCTCGGTCTCAGCGTTGCTGGAGGTATTCTGAACAACACGCTTCGGAGTGCTGCAAACCGCATTGGACTGAGCCACGAGGAACTACAAGCGATCCTGGATGATCCTTTGGCCATACGAGGTGGAAACGAAAATATTGTCCTGTCAGATGAGGAGATCTCTGTGATGCTTGAAGGGTACACGGAAGGCTTCCGTCGCATATTTCTTGTTTGTGCAGGGCTATCAGCAGCAGCTTTCATCTCAGCTGTACTTTTGATACAGCATCACGACCTGCATCGCAAAGAAGATGAGCAGCTCAAAGCTCAGAGCAAGGCTTGGTTGGAGAGCAAAAAGGCAAAACGCCCCAAAGAAGGGGATCGTGGAACTGGGAATGATGATGAAATACCAGCCGAAAAACAGTAGAAATTTCAATATACCAGTATTTAGATGCTTGGCGAATGGATGAAACAGTAGCTATGACTTAGACAATTTACGAGTTGCATCACAACATGAACGGAGACAGAATTTGAGCCACCAAGTACCACAAAAGAGTGAATCTAAACTTTGTAAACAATACCAGAAGCGAACATTACTTCTCCGCTGGTGTCCAAACGTTGAAGGATAACTTCAGCTTCTTCCTGACGGAACTGCTCTGCAGGACCGGCACTCGTATTCAAGTTCTGCAATAAATTTTCTATCGAGAAGTCCTCATCCTCGGTGGACTTGAAGAACCTGCCGAGCAACGTTCGGAACTGTTTAAACCTGGCAGTTGATTAGCTTCACATTTTACAGTGGAACAGAACTAACTAACCTCTCATCTGACACTTGGATAGGACCAGGGGTAGTAGCAATAAAGTGTGTCCTTTTGTCGTTAGATTCACTTGCTGAGCCCGCATTTAGATCTGGAGCTTTGATTCTCCCGTTCCTCGTCATAATCACGGTCACTGTTTTCACTGGCGGCCAGTGTGCATCTAGATGGGGATTTTACAGGGCAAGTAAACATTCTAGCACATAAGTGGAACTGACATGCTTGCAGCCATTTATATTTTGCGGATTCGCTGGATGGTACTCAGTTGTAATAGAAGAGTATAGAGCCTCATCGTTCTTGTTAGGTCAATCGGCAACGGGCTGCTATCAACAGTCACTCCATCCACATCGCAAGGCACCATTATTGGTTTCCTTTTTCTCTGTTAGTTTTTCCCGCATTAATTAGTTGGCTCACTTTCGCTTCGTATTAGGTGGTTTATCAGCAGGCGGCACTTTTCAGACCTCGTTATTGGCAGCACAATCCGCCGTCCCGAGGAAAGATATGGTCAGATGAGATGTTTATTTGCATTAATCCTTGCTAATGTCACCTTTTTTAGGCTGTTGTAACGTCTGTCAGAAATTTCGTTCGGTACAACTCTTCTGTCTACTAGTCAGCTGTCGCATTAATTTCGTAAAATGCTAGGTCCATTGGCGCTACGCTCGGTCTCAGCGTTGCTGGAGGTATTCTGAACAACACGCTTCGGAGTGCTGCAAACCGCATTGGACTGAGCCACGAGGAACTACAAGCGATCCTGGATGATCCTTTGGCCATACGAGGTGGAAACGAAAATATTGTCCTGTCAGATGAGGAGATCTCTGTGATGCTTGAAGGGTACACGGAAGGCTTCCGTCGCATATTTCTTGTTTGTGCAGGGCTATCAGCAGCAGCTTTCATCTCAGCTGTACTTTTGATACAGCATCACGACCTGCATCGCAAAGAAGATGAGCAGCTCAAAGCTCAGAGCAAGGCTTGGTTGGAGAGCAAAAAGGCAAAACGCCCCAAAGAAGGGGATCGTGGAACTGGGAATGATGATGAAATACCAGCCGAAAAACAGTAGAAATTTCAATATACCAGTATTTAGATGCTTGGCGAATGGATGAAACAGTAGCTATGACTTAGACAATTTACGAGTTGCATCACAACATGAACGGAGACAGAATTTGAGCCACCAAGTACCACAAAAGAGTGAATCTAAACTTTGTAAACAATACCAGAAGCGAACATTACTTCTCCGCTGGTGTCCAAACGTTGAAGGATAACTTCAGCTTCTTCCTGACGGAACTGCTCTGCAGGACCGGCACTCGTATTCAAGTTCTGCAATAAATTTTCTATCGAGAAGTCCTCATCCTCGGTGGACTTGAAGAACCTGCCGAGCAACGTTCGGAACTGTTTAAACCTGGCAGTTGATTAGCTTCACATTTTACAGTGGAACAGAACTAACTAACCTCTCATCTGACACTTGGATAGGACCATCGGTCTCCATATGCACGTCCGTTTGTGTCTGACTTTGCGACTGCGTCTCCTCCTCTTGGGTCTCCTGCGTGCGACTGAGAACACTCTGGCTCCTAGTCGCTCGTCGTGCTTCAACCGAAGAATCCAACCCGACTCCAGAATCGTCAGCTGCTCGACCCTTTCGCGTTTGAATTCTTGCGCCATTAGCCTGCTGCTGCTGCTGGGGCTGAGATTCCTCCTCCTCCTCCTCCTCCTCAGATCCCGACGCTTCCTGAGCATTCTCGGTGTTCAGCTTCCTTTTCTTCAATTTCTTCTGCTTCACCACCTCTTTAAAGAGTGCAAAGCGGAGAATCTCTTCAGCAGCCATGGCATCTTGTTCTTCCACTTGATTGGAGAGACGACACTTCGCGTGGGCAGTGGAGAGGCGGATCAGAGTCTCCAATGTACGTGCCGTTAAAGGACTCGTCTGAATCCTCTGATCAATTGCAGTGAACATGAGGGGAAAGGTTGCGCACTCGACGTTGATTGCTTTCCAACGCATCATTTCGTAGCCCTGAGTAAACTTGAACGATCCAATCAGCAGCACCTTGCGTCAGGGTCGGTTCGA
The DNA here is from genome assembly GCA_021432655.1 of Atractiella rhizophila. Lineage (NCBI taxonomy): Eukaryota > Fungi > Basidiomycota > Atractiellomycetes > Atractiellales > Hoehnelomycetaceae > Atractiella > Atractiella rhizophila. Next base: position 44,713 of record MU271305.1, read on the forward strand.
TGAGAGTTTTCGCGTACTGGATATACTTCTTAACGAACTGGATGGTGAGCACCTCCGGCTTCTTCTCCCTCTTCCGTGACACTCGTCCAGATCTTGTTGTCTGTCCTGCGACTCCACCATGAACCAATGGATTGTACTTCTCGAAAACCGGTGTATCGTCAGATTGGGTGCTGAGCGTGTCTCGTCCATCCCCTTCCGTCCCGACAGATAGATTCTGCTCAAGACTGTCCACAGCCGGGGTGCCTGTTGATCATTAGTGAGGGACGAAATGATAGTAGCGAGAGAGCACCTTCAGCTACCCCAGGTTGAAGGTATCGATGCATTCGAAGGACGTGCTCGCTTATCATCCTATCCCTCGCCTCATCCACATCGTCCGTCATCACAAAGAGGAGGTCGAAACGGCTGAGCAGAGAATCGGGAAGGGCAATGTTCTTGTGAGGGTCTTTATGGATGTCATACTGTCCATAGATTGGATTGGCGGCGGCAATGACGGAGCATCGAGCGTTGAGAGAGGTATGGATCCCCGCTTTAGCAATTGTAACGGTTTGCTGTTCCATGACTTCGTGAATGGCGACCCTATCGACCTCTGACATTTTATCAAACTCATCGATACAGACCACTCCGCGATCAGCGAGCACCATAGCTCCAGCTTCCAGCCGTCGCTCCCCTGTCTCCTTATCCGTAGTCACGGCAGCCGTCAGACCGACACCTGAGCTTCCTCGCCCGGTAGTGGCGATGGCAAGCGGCGCAGTGTTGAGAACAAAACGAAGCATTTGAGATTTTGCCGTTGATGGATCCCCGACCATTAGCATGTTGATGTCCCCACGAATGTGTGTCCCGTTCGGAAGGTTCTTCTCCATTCCACCAAGCAGCAGCAGAAGAACGGCACGTTTCACATACTCGTTACCGTAAATAGACGGGGCTAGAGATTGAGAGAGTAGATCAAATACGTCTTTTCGCTTGGAAACCTTGTTGATGTTGCGGATGTCGGAGGCAGTGATTTGAACGGTGGGTGAACTGCTTCACCACCTCTTTAAAGAGTGCAAAGCGGAGAATCTCTTCAGCAGCCATGGCATCTTGTTCTTCCACTTGATTGGAGAGACGACACTTCGCGTGGGCAGTGGAGAGGCGGATCAGAGTCTCCAATGTACGTGCCGTTAAAGGACTCGTCTGAATCCTCTGATCAATTGCAGTGAACATGAGGGAAAAGGTTGCGCACTCGACGTTGATTGCTTTCCAACGCATCATTTCTTAGCCCTGAGTAAACTTGAACGATCCAATCAGCAGCACCTTGCGTCAGGGTCGGTTCGATGAGAGTTTTCGCGTACTGGATATACTTCTTAACGAACTGGATGGTGAGCACCTCCGGCTTCTTCTCCCTCTTCCGTGACACTCGTCCAGATCTTGTTGTCTGTCCTGCGACTCCACCATGAACCAATGGATTGTACTTCTCGAAAACCGGTGTATCGTCAGATTGGGTGCTGAGCGTGTCTCGTCCATCCCCTTCCGTCCCGACAGATAGATTCTGCTCAAGACTGTCCACAGCCGGGGTGCCTGTTGATCATTAGTGAGGGACGAAATGATAGTAGCGAGAGAGCACCTTCAGCTACCCCAGGTTGAAGGTATCGATGCATTCGAAGGACGTGCTCGCTTATCATCCTATCCCTCGCCTCATCCACATCGTCCGTCATCACAAAGAGGAGGTCGAAACGGCTGAGCAGAGAATCGGGAAGGGCAATGTTCTTGTGAGGGTCTTTATGGATGTCATACTGTCCATAGATTGGATTGGCGGCGGCAATGACGGAGCATCGAGCGTTGAGAGAGGTATGGATCCCCGCTTTAGCAATTGTAACGGTTTGCTGTTCCATGACTTCGTGAATGGCGACCCTATCGACCTCTGACATTTTATCAAACTCATCGATACAGACCACTCCGCGATCAGCGAGCACCATAGCTCCAGCTTCCAGCCGTCGCTCCCCTGTCTCCTTATCCGTAGTCACGGCAGCCGTCAGACCGACACCTGAGCTTCCTCGCCCGGTAGTGGCGATGGCAAGCGGCGCAGTGTTGAGAACAAAACGAAGCATTTGAGATTTTGCCGTTGATGGATCCCCGACCATTAGCATGTTGATGTCCCCACGAATGTGTGTCCCGTTCGGAAGGTTCTTCTCCATTCCACCAAGCAGCAGCAGAAGAACGGCACGTTTCACATACTCGTTACCGTAAATAGACGGGGCTAGAGATTGAGAGAGTAGATCAAATACGTCTTTTCGCTTGGAAACCTTGTTGATGTTGCGGATGTCGGAGGCAGTGATTTGAACGGTGGGTGAGAGAGAGAAAGTACCACCTTTGGAGTTCAAGCCGACGATATTGTTCGCAACGAGGATGGTTCTAAACAATTATTAGGGACGGAGGCTCACGAAACAAGGAGACGAACTTGAAACTGGCACTCCCACCACCTTTTCCTCCTCCCAGACTCTTATAAGTTCCGACGACAACAACCCTATCACCAGGTTTGACAGAGTCCACCAAATCCTCTTCACACGTAATCTCTACACTCCTAGGCAGCTGACCAGCAGGTGCTCTCTCTGGTAGTTCTTGCATGCCAATTCTCTGAAAGTCACGGTAAGTGGACAACCCAAATTCCGTCTCCAAAGGATTATCATCGGCATCGACTTTAGGGTAGAGACCCCCGGCGGTGGGAAGCACTCCAGAAGGAGCGGAGACCTCATCGAGATAGGTCCTTTGGTGCCAGGTATGGTTGACCGGACTATAATGAACTGAGGTGACAATTTTTGGTCGTACAAGGGATGCGCGTGTTATGATTCCTTCGAGAGCGACGAGTTTGCCCAGATGATGCGAACGAAGTGTTCGAGGAGTGAGAGCGTTGGCACCGAAAGCACCGGTGAATCCCACGCTGAAATTCGGTGGTTTCTCGACGATGGATGGAGGAACGTGAGCTGGCTTTTTGAAAGGAATGTGTTCGATGGCTTTGATGTGTTCTTGAAGAGCCTTCTCGAAGGAGGGAACGTAGGACAGAGGCTGATCCATTAAACTGTATTTTTGCTCAGTTTTTGAGTTGCTACGTGAGGAAGATGCAAACCCGTCTGCAAACTCCCGATCCCATGCTCGAACGTGATCTAAGTTAACAGAAAGCCTGATACGGCCTTCTGTGAGCATATTTTCAATCTCTGTCCGGTAGGTATCATTTTCCAAGAAATCCTTGAATCTCGCCACTTTGTCATCGTCAAATGTCGGTGGAGGGGGGAGCCCAGCATTGTCCATGGTTCAACGTCGGTATCTGGAAAGAACAGGGACTGTAAGGGCTAAAATAGCTGATGACGGCGGCTTTGCTGGTGGTCGAGACGCGACGTGAATTGATGAAGATTGATGAGGCAGACAAGAGGAACTTCCACGAATGCGAAGGAAACGACGAAATGGCTAATTATCCACTCTATCTGCTATTCTCCTCAGCTCTCATAGCGCTCTCAAACGCTTTGTACTTCTATCTGGACGCAGGTACTACGAAATGTTTTATTGAGGAGCTGCCACAGGACACCATTGTAGTCGGTAAGTTCACTATGTTCCTCCTGGTGGGGTAGTGATGGGTTGTGTCCTTGAAGGGCATTACAAGGCTGAAGAGTGGGAGGAGGAATCGAGGTCCTACGTCGTGCGCAACGAGCTCGGCATCCAAATCACCGTCTCCGTTCGTCTTCTTCCTTCGCTCTTTAGCTTTTACTCAAAGGAGTAAATGTGTGCAGGAGATCGATACCGCTGAGATCATTGTCAACTCTCGCGGTTTGCCTGAGGGCAAGTTCGTGTTCACGTCGCACGCGGCTGGTGACCATAACATCTGTTTACGAACAAACTACACTGGCGGTTGGTTCAGCACCACACAAGTGCGAATGCACCTCGACATCGCAGTTGGAGAGGCGAAGGTAGATGAGGAAAACGAACGCGGACACGTCATGGACCTTGCTTCAAAAGTGAAGGACTTGAACAATCGTTTGGAAGACATCAGGAAAGAGCAGCAATTTCAGCGAGAAAGGGAGGCGGAGTTCAGGAACCTCAGTGAGAAAACGAATTCGAGCGCCATCTACTGGAGTTTGCTCCAGATTTTAGTCCTCGTCGGCACTTGCGTTTGGCAGCTTAGGCATCTGAGGAAGTTCTTTGAGAGCAAGAAGTGCGTAGATCCCTCCATCCTTTCGAGCAGAAGCTGAATGTCTTTTTCAGGATCCTTTAGCCATGTCTTCTCCATAATGCACCAACTTGCAGTTGCGCAAAAGTACATTCACATACCCATGTTGTAATTGCAAGTCAGGATCCCTATCCAACCGCATCCATTTTCAGTCATCTTTACCCATTTCAGCAAAGTTTTCTTCCCCTGGCCTCCCTTCATATTATCTCTAACCGCTTCTCTTACCTTCCGGCTCACTATCTCTTCCTCCTCGTCCATTCCAAGCTCAAGTGTGATACACATCGGCTGTTCCAGATCTCCACTCTCAAACATCTCCGCTAACTCATAGACCATCTTCTTCCTTTCTGCTGGGTCAACGCTCGTAGACCATTTGTGCAGCCAAAATCCCTGGCTCACTAGACCCTTGAAGATGTAGAGAGAAGGAGGGAGGGATAGTGGACTCTTCGCCATCCCTCCATAAGTGACCATCGTCGCGCCATATCTGATCAGACCAGCCTGAGCCAGGCCAAGCTGTAAGAGTTTGTAGTGAAGGACGTACGATAGTCCCTTAGCAAGTTCTGTAGTCTCTTTTCCACCGACGCAGTTAAGCAACAGCGATATATCAGAGGAACGGGCGAGGTCCCTCAGTTGTTCTTTGAAGGACGATTTGTCTAGCACTTGGTCATAGGTGAAAACGTGAGCCTCTTTGCCACCCAAGCGATAAAGTCGCTCCTTAAGATTCTTGAGTTCATCATCAGGCCGCGAACGGATGGTATTGATCGTTCGCAGTCCCCAAATCCTGTCCCGAAAGAGTGGCTTAGTTTGACCTGGCTCTCAGAAGTTGGAAACAAGGGCGAACCTCGCAAGTTGCAGGACCATCTCTCCAACCGCCGAATTAGCTCCGTTCTGCATCACCCAGTCTCCATGTTTGACAGCCACGAAATCCTTCAGCATACGGTATGCGGAGCATGGGTTGACCATCAGCGTCGCCGCTGCTTGTTCCTTGATCCTTGTGGAAGGCAGACGGATGATGTCTTGAGGCGAAACAAGAGCATGAGACATCCAGGTCCCTGCGGACAGCTAGTTCAAGGATTTGAGGCGGGAAGTGGAAAAGGACACCCACCCATCTGAGGGGAACCCATGACTACCCAATCCCCTTCTTGAAGACTGCTGTCTTCTGAGAAGTTCTCCTCGATCACTGCTACTCCTTCATTCCCAGCATGGAACACGGCTCCGCTTCCATTTGTACCTACCTTCGTTCGAGAGAGAAGCTCATTTGCAGGTGGACGTATTGGATACACTCCTTGTATGACGTTGATGTCGGCTGGGCTTTAAGAGTTCTTATGAGCCTTTGTAGCATTCAAAATAAAGAAAGCACACACTTTATAGGAGAAGAGAGGAATCGTATCTTTACTTGTCCTTTGGAGGGGGATGGCAGATCAAAAGTGCGACATTCTAACACCTGTACATTACCTTGGTGAGTGATAACAATACCAAGAACGTAACCCTTTACCGTTGTAGGATCACCAGGAGAAGTGTAAGCGACAGCTCTTGCGCGCGTCGAGACACAACGCGCGAAATTTGTAGGCCGAAGATTACACTGAAGGCTGCCAAGTTGAAAGCTAGAAATTGCCCTGGACTTCGTCAACTTCATTGTTAGTCAACTCCCAACTCAGCTTCCAAGCCCGCATTTCAGACATGCTCGACAATATTGATCTGCACTGACAGAGAGTGAGCAGAAGCCATCTGAATCTGGTTTGGCCAGCCTGTCCTGCCCATAAATCGAAGCTCGTGAGTACCAGATCTTGATCTCGTCTGTGACATATACACTGAAGTTCTCCTCGAAAGGTTCAAGTAAGCTTAGATCAGCTTCACTTCCTCTATCCATGACGTAGAAGAAATTTCAGGTCTAGAACCTCCTTCTCTTTACTATAAAATCGGCATGGCTTCCCTTCTTTCCACAACACAGAACTGGGTCAAAACGCTCGCCCTCATCCCTCATCCTGAAGGAGGTTTCTTCAAAGAGATGTACCGCTCCGAGCACTCTATTCCCGGTTCGAAATCGTCTGGATTTCCAAACGGGAGACCATACGGAACGAGCATCTACTACTGCCTCGAGAGTGGAGACTTCAGCGCTCTTCACCGTCTCAAGTCAGACGAAACATGGTACTTTCACGACAGCACGCCGAACACACGACTGATCGTCACTCGTATCTGTCCAAGCGAAATGATTGGAGACACCCTCGTGAAAGTAAAACTGGGAAGGAAGGTGGAGGATGGAGAAGTGTTCCAGGTCACTTGCAAGGCCGGAGAATGGTTTGGAGCACATGTCGAAGTGGATGGTGAGAACATGAAGGAAGGCGTGAGAAAGGAAGGAGAAGGAGGAGCGGTCCTCGTTGGGTGCGCTGTTGCACCAGGATTCGAGTTTGAGGACTTTGAGATGGGCAAAAGGCAGGAACTTTTAAAGAAATACCCAATGTTCAAAGATGATGTTGAGCGGCTCACGCGGTTGATGTAGAAGGTGCGTTGCGGTGCTTCCCGAATATTCTCTTCTGACGAAGAATTGTAGTAGAAGATGTGAAAAAGTTACCGAATCATTCAATGATCACAATGTTGTAAAGCTGTTTGCCAGATGGAATCCACATCGTTGGGATTTTTGCCAATTTGACTCCGATGATTATTTTGTGATGAGGCGAAAGCGGCATCGCCATTCCATTAACATACAAAGCAGATTGCAAGAAGGGTGCTACGCCTGAAAGGTGCGTTGCGAAGTTACTAACTTACAAAGACTTCATCGGTCACGCGGTCAGCATCTGCTCTCCGTGACTTTCTCTAGCCTCCATAGAAGTCGACTACAGAGTTTGCAATTGGGATTGTGATAAATGGCTAGCATAGAGCGTTCCGAAAATTTTTCGACCATTGAAGTTCGAATAGACCTGAATAGATTGAATGCAAGCACACCGACGACTGGGAAGCAATGATATGAAAAAGGTACAAACGACAACATCAACTCCTTTGTTCGTTGCTGCGAAGATGAAACTTGCTTTGCTCGATAATTGCACAACAACGTCGTAAACTTGTGCTTGAACTGCCCCATCTTGCAGACCCAAAAACAATCGCCTAGGGTATCGAAACTTAGCCTCCGAGGTGGCAATTGTTAGCAAGAAGCAACCATCCCCCCTTAGACGTCGGCTACTGCAGCTTACTGGATCCACGTGAGAAGGTTGTATCGATTACAAGGTCAGCGGCTAGAGTATCCACAGGGTCAAACCGGATCAAAAGCCAAAAATCAACATTCCCTTATTTCACATTTCCGGCTGGTGGCTTCCGGTTCACTGTAAGCTTTAAACGCTATCCAAATCAGCAGCGTAGCAGCACCCTGATGCTGCCGGGATCATACGTTCGTATCCACTACCCTGTCCACTACAACAGGTCAGAAGCATCCATCTTACTCTGCGATGGTCAAGGTAAGCACTCCGCGGATATGACAACGGGGCTACTGACCCCTCACATTAGCTTGCTTAAGCACTAGGTGCGTATCAAGCTACTCGATAAAATCGACTTGGGCACAAACATCTTGAATTAGACTCGCCATCGATATTCTAAACACCGGGCAGAATAATGATGCAGGCAACATTATCATGCAAACCTTCTTCTATACAGTCTCTGGCTTATCAAACATGCAAGGCATGTTGCAGCGACGACAACTCGACAACTGAAAATCACAATGCTTGCATGCTCGCTCAGCTTGCCATAAGAAAAATTAGAAACCAACGTAGATCAACTTTACGAGAGTCAACCAGATTTAGACAAGAAAATGAGATTAAGGAAAATACGATGAGCCTTTCCGACCCCGTATCAGGCTGAGATATCGATCACTATTGCTTCAACAAGATCCTCTTTCTCGTGACTTTGACGCTTGATCACGGTAATGCCTAATGAACGTACGCAGGCCAGAGATGTCGTCGATCCGAACGAATGGACCTTGACAGCAGCAAGCTTTAAATTTTTTTGGTAAGGTCCACGGGATGCCAAATCGTAATGTTGGATGACACTCCGAGGACGCTTAGGACTGCTTAGGACAAACGACAGTTGACCGTTGACCTCGATCAATCTAGGATGACTGTCGAAGGTGTAGGCTGCGAAATACAGGATGTGATAGTCCCCACATCCTCACCGACGAAAGGTCACTTCCTCAATGTCTTTCCCACCGAAGCAGACTGAATCCTCAATGTCTCAATGCCCCCTTCATTATCTTCATTTCCAAACATTCTATGCATGTCTGCCCTGGCCGTACCGCCGTCTGGTCGGGAGGGACATGAAGGTCACTTGAACAGCTGACCTGCCACACCAAGCCATTCATCCATAATTCGCTACCGCAGAACTGCCGAACGCACTGACTGAAGATCTTTGGAAATTGCTGATTTTCGTCCATCTTGAGGGACGCGAAACCCTTCATCTTAAATGACAAGGAACTACTTCTTCGAGTGAAATATTCCAGTTCCAGGTGATTGATGTTCGCTTGGAAGCTAGAGAAGGATGTACTCGTGATCATGCCATCCAAAGGAGAACTTGAGAAAAAGTGACAATGCCTTGAGTTTGGCATTGAATTGACAAATCGCGCTAAAGCCCTTCAAATCCATCTCATGCTGTCAAAGTCAAATTGTTTGTGGTTGAGGTTGAGAGCGTTTGACAGCAAATGAGCAAGACACGATTCGTGAGAAGCGCCCTGCACCTCGAACCAAAGCTGGGAGAAAAATAAACCAGGGAAATGGGGCAAGCACCATAATTGCGAACTAGTGATAGCCATCAGGCCGTCGCCGAAAGGTAGAACTTCTCCTTCTCACGCGAAGTCTCACGCTTTTTCGCGTCAGTTCAAGCTTCGCAGTCGCTTCAACGCTGAGAAAGGTTGTTTTGGTAACTGTGTTCAGGTCAGGAACTCGCCCGTGGCGCCCGCCCCCTATCTTCAGTTTGGAAATCAAAGCCGATGTCTGCAGTGCCAGAACATCCCAAAACTCTCGTTCCGCCGCTCCAGAAGACGAGAAGGCTGAGAGCTTCAATTTAGGACGAGTGTATCGATATCTCGGAAGGTGTCTGAGCGCTGCGGATGGATGAGAGAACCTTTGGAGGACAGAGGAAGCTCCTTGATTCTGGGGAGGAGCTGGAAGAGTTCGAGGTCCAGCGAGACACTCAAGTTGGGATCCGAATCTCTGCAGATCTGAGGGTTCGAAGCAGAATTCATCTTCGATCATGCGAGATCAAACCAAACAAAAGATTGGATTTGGGCCAGAACCGATGTTTGTCTGCTTGCTGTGTTCTCGTGTTTCCTGCACCCAGGCCGCGTGTTCGACCCCTTTTCTTCAATCAACGTCCAAAGATTAGCCCAGGAGGCTGAGGCATGCAGGCGCCACGACAGGTGAGCATCAATGTGACATCCATCGCAAATCAGAGTATGTCAACGAGTTTACAAATTGACTTCGAAGGCGAAACATTTCAAGATCATTCCCCCGCGTAGCATGGCTCGAGTTTATGGAAGCTCTCGGGCGTGATTGTCGCTAAGCAATCGAAGCGGTGATCGGCTGGAGGGTTGGAGGAAGGGGAAGACCAGAACAGGAGGAAGAAGCTTGACCTTGCTCCTGAGATAACCATAACAATGGCGTTGTCGTCAATGGGACATTGTGAGCAATTGACGTTTGTGAGACAATTAACAGATAACGATTAGGGCAGATGCCTGTGAAAGGTAAGCGAAATATCTGTGAAGTCACTCCGTAGGGCTGAAACATTTCAATTTTTGAGTTAAGTTCGGGAGAATATTTAAGGTTTGCGGGATCAATTGACCGACAGATTTGGTTCTGATAAATCCCGCCCCTCGCCTTACTCGTTCCCCTCGACTACCCCTCCTCACTCGAAAGGGGACGACCATTTATCATATCATATCATTTCTATTCCAAAAGGTCGACCCTTTTAATTTCTTCAAAATATTATGCTCGACTCCTCCCCTCCAACTCCACGACCAACACCTCAGCGTTCGAACCAACTCCAGCCAATGCCAGTGACACCATCCACTTCGACCAGCTTCACAGCTGAAGCTCCCAAGCAGCTTGTCCTGGGAATGCCCTCGCCTCGCGAAATCTGGGACGAATTACCTTCGCATCCGCTCAACTCCCGGATAAAGCTCATCAGCGCAAGGCAGTACCGTCACCTCAACACTCTTCACTCTAATCTCGAACGGGAGATTCAAAATAACGATGGCCTTGTTCACAATAGGAAGGGAGAGTTGAGCCAGGCACTTTTCCCATGGTTACACGGAGTGGAATGGCTCAAGAATTACAGAGGTCCCCCGAAGCCTCAGTGAGTCTCTCTTTGCAGAATATGTGAATTTGGATGTGAGGAGGCATTGGAGAAGCATGAGAAACGCCTTTCAGGCTGTGCTGAAGCTCTGAGATTTTTTGTAGAAGTTCGACGCGTATCGTCTGTTCCCGTGATGCTGACGTATTTGTTTTCCTTGTGTTTCACCCAGTTATCGCGGTCTCACGACTGTCACCTCGGACCCCCCTTACTTCGTTCCCTCCCAAGTGCCAGAATACGCGTCTGCCTCTCCCGCTCCTCCTAAAAAACACGGACACCGCCACCTTGCGACGGGCCACTCTTGTTATCCAGCCCCCGAGCCCGGGAAAGTTCGTCTACTTCGGTGGAGAGTTACGGAAGAAGTTCCAATGGGAGCATCGAGAACGACACCTCTTCCCTATTCTCGTTCGAGAGCGTGGATACGGAGTGTACGGATGTGGAAGACGACTATAGCTCCGGTTGCGTAGCGTCTGCGGAGATCGAAATCACGCCAACTCTCTCGCCTACCAAGCTCAATCCTCTGAAATCACCTTCTCTCTTATCCCTCACCTCTTCCGCGGATTCATCGTCGCTGTACCATTCTTCCTCCCGCGAGCACCTAACCGTTAACCGCAAAGCCGCTATCCCGATTCCTTCTCCAGCCCTCATTTCCGTCCTGTCGGCTGATGATGTACTTGCTCCACAATTCCCCGTCACGACTCCCACAACCATCGCCCCTTCTACCTTGCCCGTCAATCGATTCATGGATCCTATCATGCAGAAACCGAACCAGTTTAACTGCCGGAATTTCAAGCTTCAGACCTCGCAGTATGCACGGTTGTCGGACATTGTCATCTTCAATAAGGAAGGAGTGCCCAACAGAGAAAACTCAAAAAATGGGACGATCGAGGTTGGAGAAGGCAGTATCCGAGCTTTGAGACTTGCGGAGAGGTTTTTGGATGCCATTGAGGATGAAAGGCAGCGCGTGTACGGCAATGGTGATGGTGGTGTCAGATATGGTGTCTACATCATCAGTGGTTCGTGTTCTCGCGATAATTCTTTTCAGATCTTGCACTGACGACTAGATGCGATAGATCCCGTTGAAGTTTTTGAGCGCGACTTTCCCGAGATGATATGCATCGGAAGCAATGGAACCATCCAACACAAGATCGACTTTTACGATCGTGAGAGAGAAGAAATGAGGAATTTGACGAGCAGAAGCGAAATTGCCAAAAATGTCTGGGTAGGTATCTCATTCAAATATGTGCCCTTCCTTGTTCACCAACAGTTGCAGCTGGGAAATACCATGGGAGATGCGCCGATTCACGCGATCAGAAACTTGAACTCTGATTCAACTGCTTCGCTCAGCCAATATTCTTTCTCATCTCGCGAAAGCAACGATGGGACTCCTCAACCTCCCAGCGCCGGTCTTCCGGATGTCAACCCTGATCACTTCTCCATCTGCATCGAGTGTACAGAAACCCCAGCCATGCCTGATGAAGCATTCCTTCACGATATTTCAGCCTCTCTCGGTGCCATCGAGGACGAGCAAAGCAGCGCAGGTTTGCCTGTTGCTGTCGAAGTTGAAGGTGCGAATGGCGATAAAGAAGTCGTCAGCAAGATCTTCAACGTCCACGATATCGTCCAGTTGGAGTGCCTCGGCACTTCACTCGTCTTGGAGAAGGACATCAGGCTGTTCGTTCGCTTCATGGAGGACATTATCCGACTAGCGGTTTGGATCAGGGATCAGGCCTACAATCAGTCGAGACGGATTCTCATTCATTGTGCGGACGGATACACTGAGTCGTCTATGCTAGCCCTCACCTACATCATGCTCGATAGACAGTGTTCTCTACCCGATGCCTACCTTTGGATCCAGAATAACTGCAACAGATCCTTCTTCGTGTATAAGGACGACATTGATGTGCTCAAGGCTCTGGAGAAGAGGGTCGAGGCATTTGTTCGGCGGGAGAATGAGAAGAGGGAGAGGAGGGAGAAGCGAAGGAGGGAGAAATTGATTGCCCAAGCGATGAACACTGCTCTGCACAGTGGGCTGGATGAGCTTCACGAACCCTTCTCTCGGTCTTCTTCTGAATATTCGCGCTTGTCCCGATCTTCGAGCAGGAGCAGCGGTGGTCGGCCTTCCCTATCGGATGACCGGTCGTCTGCCATGCTTTCGAGCATCAGAACGCATCCTTGGTTCTACGATTCGCACTTTGAAGGTCACTTTCCCAGCCGTATCCTCCCCAATCTTTACCTCGGGAACCTTCAGCATGCCTCCAACCCTCTCATGCTTCAACAGCTCGGTATCACCCATGTAGTTTCCGTCGGAGAATCTCTTCTCACTCCTCCCCGTCAAGGAGGCTTCGGATCCTCTTTTGGTTCCTGGGGTGGCGACTTTGGAAGAGGACGGCCTGGAATGCCCAGAAGGGAGAATTCGCTGTTCTGGGAACATAAAGAAGGACGGATGCAAGTTTTGGACATCAAGGGCATCTCCGGTACGAGAGCTTCCTTTTTTTTTGGAGAGAACATTGCTTACATCTAGAATAGACGACGGGAAGGACAGCATTGTTCCTCATCTCGAGAAAGCGGTCGAGTTCATCGACAATGCAGTTCGGTCTGGGGGAAAGGTCCTCGTTCATTGCCAAGTCGGAGTTTCTCGCAGCGCGACAGTCGTAATCGCGTACGTGATGAAGAAGTGCCAACTCGATCTCGCAAGCGCATACCTCCTCGTTCGCAGCCGTCGCCTCAATATCGTCATCCAACCAAATTGCAAGATTATGTGGGAACTCTGGGTCTGGGAGGGTCAACTCGAAGAGGCGCGAGAGGCCAGGTCTCGTGCTCTGTCCCGCATCCTCGAAAGCAGTGGAAAACCAGAAGGCGTTTCAAACGACGAAGAAGATCAGAATCTCGTGGAGTTTTCTGGCCAGGGAAATTGGAGCCCTCAACGAACGTTATAAATGTTGAGCGTCAATCAACAGTCGTAGCATTATACTTATCTTATCCTTTTGCCTTTCCTCCGTTCCACTCTCTTATTTTTCCTCTCTCATCCACCGCAGTCCTCTCATCCGCTACTCCGTCGCATCATTAACCTACTAACCTATCATCTACCGTCAAATATCTTTAAACGTCGTCTCCGCTTCGTCGCCGTCAATTCACCGTTCGCCTTTTCTATTACCTTACGTGGTCATCAGAAAAGAATCGCTGTGATTCCATATTTCAAGTCTTTGGTCTCCTTTTCCAGTACTCAATTGTCGAAATATCCGTGCTGTTTTCGTGACTCAATTCTCTTTCGCCTTTCCAAGCTAACTCTCTCCTCTCGACTCTGGTAGTGTAACAGGGGTCGTGATCATATTATTTTATACCGTTTCGTCTGGCAACATTAATTCAGAAACAAACATGCGCTCAATATCTTTCTTCTTATCTTCTTAGTCTCTCTTTAATGGTCGTGTTGTTCGGGTCTTCGCGACCAGTTGATGACGGGATGGACGGTCCGTTGGTCATGTTGGGTTCTCAATCAAAGTGTATTAGGCAGGTCAGATTCAGTGTCTTTCTCTTCCTCATGTCGAAATAATTTGTTTTGTCGGTCCACTTCCCTTTCCTTTCAAGACGCAAAGGGTTGTTCTTCAACTGTAACAATTACCAAGACTCAGGCATCGTTATACTTACTCAATCAGCTCTAGTTTCTGAAAATGCATATATAGTTGCCCTCAATCTCCCGTCCCGTTCACGAAGTTCTTAGCTCGTCGGTCTGTAGGAAGTTGTCAGCTTCAAGTCCAAGAGATTCATTCATTCCTTGATAACTTGAACTGAAGTGTCCATCGCGATAATTTTAAGTACAACAACAGCGAAGGTAGAGAAGGTCTAACAGCTTCCCTCATAGAGTCCATTTCTAGGCATCGAATACCCAGCCTGCTCCCAAGTAGTCCGCAATGGACTACAAAAAGCAGTCAGCGCCCTTCTTAAACAGTCGAGAAGGGATAGACATACTTCATGTAAGCCTCTGGGTGATTCTGAATCTGTTAGATAAAGGATAAAGAACGTATTAGTTGACTTGTGCACACATAAAGGAATGGAATGGATGACGAACATATTCACTGGTTGGATAATCTTTAGGATCGCAACCAATCTTCGGTTTTCCTCTCTGGTATACCCGTGCACTTTCTATCCTGTAGGTTTGTGGCCACACAATGGAACCCCAACTCGGGTCGCTATTGTCCTCGTTATCACCGACTCTTCAAGCAAGCGACAAGAGGAAGCTCTACCCTTGGAATTTGGTCGAGAACGCAAAGTTCAGAATAAGGTGCATAGGCTCCTCAGAGATCAAACGTTGGGAAATCTCAGTAAACTCGTCTGGACCCTGGAATGTAACAGGTGTCAGTGAAAGGGTGGTTGGACAGAACCAAGTGGATGTGCACAATAGCACTAGCGAACATGGTCCAATTAGGCTCTCCATTCCAGTACCTGAAGACATGCCCTGTCAGTTCATCTGCATTGATTGGGAAGATAGGACATACCAGTCAATCCATCCATTCGGTCCAGGCTCATAATCAAATGCGAAGGTTTTATACTCCGCGTCGTCATACGAAACCCCATCTGTTGCAGAAATGACGCTGACTGATTCTTGGTATACAGCTCCGTAAAATGCATTGACAATACTACGCTCTGGGTCGTAGATTACCATGTGTTCGCCGGACGTGTTCTTCCAATAGTACCCACTGTCGAATGGTCCTATGAAGTCGTCAAACTGTGAGTATGGACTTTACTATGATCTGGGAAGAAAGACAACAGACCAACTTGTATACTTTGGCTGACAGAGCCAATCGGTCTTTCTCGCTGTTGAAAAATCAATGTTGATATTCCCTGCAAAGAAAAAAAGCGTACCCAAGCAACCTGAGCCTCTGCTCCCAAACAAGTAAATATCTAACAATCGACCGGTGATAACACGAACCTAGAATGTCGATTTCAGGCCCTGATCTCCCCTTGTCGTGTCGAGGTCCCGGATGATCCTCTCCAGGGCAAGTACAAGCGGATAGCTTTTGCCCTATGCTCTTCGAAACGGAGGGCACAATCAGCATGTTCCAGCCTCTGATCATGAAGGACGAAACCCACGTAGGAGAGCGCGCCGCCGTAGTCGCTCGAGCCACTAATAAAATTTAATCCTGTAATAAGGACGGGCAGAAAGAAGACAGACGTGGTTCGAGCAGCTTCTGGAGTTCCGTCCTTCCTAGTTTGGTTGGGAAATGTCCCAACGTCGCAAGCGTCATATGAGAATGGCCAAACACCCTCCGCTGTCGCCCCTTTACGATATTTTTGGAGTTAAACGTATTCTTGAGAGAGGGGAGGCGACAGACGTACCGTATCCAGGGCGAACGAGGTTGCCAATGGTCCATGCACCTTCTCAGCACGGTAAGTGAGATGTCATACTAACGAGAAAGGATGTACCTGGCCATATTCCTTGATATCTTCATCAGGAATTATATCCTTTGAGGAGTAGGGGCGACCTACCATATCCGACTGGTCTACCGGGAAGGGATACGTTGACTGTTTGTTATTTAATATACCTGACCACGTACACTAGCTCTACCATACCTTCAATATACCCCCCTGTGAAGCCTAGAGGAATGTCACTTAGCAGACTGACGGAGAGAAGAATGGGAAGTAGAGCGACTCACAAAACTTATTCCAGGTTTGTACCATCCCGCTCTTCCAGTTCAGCCCATTAATCGGCTCTTGGGACATGGTGATTTCCATCTTTCCATTCCTCGTCCTCACAGCATCCGGCTATATGCCACATATCCACAAATCAACTCTTTCCTTCTCACTTCAAAATAGCTCGCGTACATGGTACCACTCGAGGTCCCTGGCCACCAGTATAACAGTGAGCGTAGGGAAGAGCACAGAGGAAGGGAAAACGGAAACTGACGCTGTAGCCCAATAATGCAGATCCACTGCCTCAAAAAATGGGTCGTCTCCAGGATAGAACGTCCGACCGTCAACTTCGAATTCGTCCGACCAGACTAAGTTCAACGTGTCTCCCCTCACCGGCGAGGTCCAGCTCAGGGCACTGGCAGGCGTGTCTTTATCAATTAGACCCGACCAACCAGCTACTTCTCCGACCTGTTAGACCCAGCAGTATGTCAGGAAGCAAAATCCACCTCGAAGGATGAGTAGGCGAGGGAAGAAAACATACTTGTCCACTTGCATTAGTACCTCCTGGTCCAAAACCTCCTAGTGTATCATTGACGGTATCTATTCTGAAATAAAAGTCAAATATCGGCCAGACTACGATGCCCAACCATCAGCATCTCTGCATAGAATGAAACGTAGCCGTTTGTTTCGAGAACAAAAGTAGGAAAGGAGGAGAGAGAACATACTAATGAAGAGTGCTAGCAATCCACAGACAAGTATCACCAACGCAAAAACATTAAGCCATCCCCTCCCACTCCATAAACTGAAACCGGGTCTCCTTCTCCCATCCTTCTTTCCCCAGCGACCACGGGAAGAATAAGAAGGATGGGGATCGTGCAACCAGTCATCAGCTTCCTTGTTTTCAGCAGTCCATAACAACGAGGAGGCCGTGAAAGCCGTTGAAATACCACTGTGATAGCTCTCTCGTCGATCATCGTCGACGTGACGAGGACGAGAGGAGGGCGATGGAGCAAGGGAGTCATAGGATGCATGTGCGGATTTCCAACTAGGAAGATATGGAAGGTCATGTTTGTCCTCAAGGTCGAATTCCGCACCGGTGGTTGAGTACCGTTTGTGCGCTTCGCGAGATAGACTTCGATGGGGAAGGTCGGAGGCTGAAGCTGAACCTCGGGAAGGGGAGAGGTCACGCGCAGATGAGGGTTTAGAGGCGCTATGGAAGTCAGAGGAAGGGGGAAAGGGGGAGAAGGAACCACCAATCGTGCCTTTGAGGACGCCAATGGAGGCTGGATCGAGAGCGGGTGTGGAAGTAGATGTTCGAGACATTTCGTTCAGGGTTTGTTGTCCCTAATCCCTATCGCTGACCATATACAGGAGACAGGTTCCAGAACAGAAGGTGAGAAGGAGGGAAGGGATTGTTCGACATGGTGCTTTTGTAGCTGTTCTGACTTTTCCCAATGGTGAGAGGTCCGAAGAACCTCTGCAGCTGCTTGTGAATGCCTTGGACAGGGACCAAGTCGACCAAGAGCGCGCCGCATTCGGATCAGTCCTATGACGTAGACCTTGTAAAGCTTGCCAGAGTCTTTAGGTTTGGAAGGCCTTAAGCCTTTGGGAACCGCTTGGTAGATGCCGCGACTTCTGCAAGACAAAGCTGGTTTGAAAACTGCCCATCCATTGTTATCAAGATTTGGGAACGATGCGGCTTTCCCTTGGGCCTGAACACAAATTTGCCAGAATGTGCAGCTAAGTTGGATCTAGGACCAGCGACTGTTTAGAAGGGGAACAGAGAAAAATCCAGGAGGAAGCAAAAAGAGACTGAGAACTTGGCGACCCTCGGCGTGTCTTCGACGTTGGCAGAACGAGGACAGTGCTTGTCAACAATTTCGAGTCAACTTACATCAATGAGCCAGAAGTTTTGCTGCTGTTGTTGCCTGTCACTCCTTTGCCTTTGCAATGTGCACTGGCACTGGCCAATTCAACCTCTAGGACTCCAATTCTACCCACAGAATATACAGCAAAGGTATATTTATATCGAGAAACAGCTTGAAGTTGGGGTTTTTGGAGCAACTTAAATTGCCAGTCACCGTCCCCTTTCCTGCTGGAGATAGCTACATAATGGATCTCTGGCTCCTTCCAGCCGCAACTTGCGTCGAGCGCGCTAGCTGAGCAGCGGCTTCGCACTTGGGGGAATACAGCTCCTCTCACAATACTCATCCATCACGAGAACTCACTGATATGCACAGGCTGAATTCCCCTCCCACGTACTAACGTATACCTATTGGTGCTCTCCCTTCCCGCAATCCGTTATTTTACACGATGTTCTGCTCGTGTCATGCTGCCCACAGGAAAGCAGGGGAGATGTGGAGATGTGTTTCATTTGTGCGGTGAGATGTTCTGCTCGTGTCATGCTGCCCACAGGAAAGCAGGGGAGATGTGGAGATGTGTTTCATTTGTGCGGTGTTGTTGTTGACGGCGAGGACTCGGAAATAAGATCAAACACCCTTCCCGCTTCTCCAAAATCCGCCAAAATGTGCACTTTTCTTCGTCCACCTTCACTCCACCTTCTTTGTCTAGATCCTTATATTATTCCCTTTAAACCATCACAGAATCCACCATAGAATAGCTCGCGAAGACAAAGTAACACCTCGAAACAGCTGAGGATGATCTCGCCAGCTCTTCTTTCCGTGCTGCACGAATCCCGTTCCCTCCTCGTCCAACTGCCCATACTCCTCTCCTCCCCTTCGCCCATACCTCTACTGCCGTCTCCAACTTCTTACAAGCCGCTTCCTCCGCGGTCGACCCTCCACAACTTCCACCAACTCCTCCTCGCTTGCTTCTCAGCGAACCCATCCATCAGTGGAACTGAAGCCCACGCTCGATTTGTGGAGCTCTTGCAGATTCATTTTGGCGTTAAGAGGTGGTTGGAGCTCGGGAATGGCAGGTGGAAGAGCGGATTCGAATCCAGGGCTGTCATTGGGTGCGTTCGTTACTCCTTTTCTTAATGTGGCACTTGGGCAGAGTCTATTTTTTGGTTCACTCTGAAAGACTCTACATAATGGAGACTATATTTTATTCTGGAGAATGCTGCACATATTTGAGAATAGGTGTAGCTTGCAAAATAGGCCTACTCCTTCGATTTCCTTCTGTTGATCGAAAAGTGTTCGATGGAAGGTAAAAATCCATTTTCTCCTCAGTATTTTTGCGCAATGAGAATACGGGAAGGGCTGGTAAAGATTCCACGTTGCCTCCTCGTCGTAGAAAGAGGAATTTCGGGAAAATACACAGATGCACAAGATCCAATGTATTTCATTGCCAGGACTCGATGTGGGCTTGGGAGTCGGGCGTATCCTCAGACTTCTAGTGTGAGGAGTAATGGAAATGCATGCGCCTAACGTATGGATGTATAGAATACATATCACCAAGCACGCTGCGAGTGTTATCCTCCTTGGTCAGCGTTTTCGTCTAATTCAGTGACAACACGCTTCTGCTGCAAAGAATCGGGAATATTGTTTAATTTGAAGTTAACATTAGGTTGGACTGATAGTTTGAACCGTCGAGTTCTCGAAATTATCACAATGTATCGTCATATAGCATGCTGCTGCATGCAGATTTTCTATAACTTATTGATAAGGAATAAATGCTGAAATGAACGTTTCAGGTCAAGCCATGCTGCCGAGTTACAGAGAGTTCTAGTTGAATTAAGGAGTTTCTGTTCCTCTCAAGTCGGCCGCTATCTCAGAGAACTCATCTTTGACGTCGTGGGAATGAATGAATAGATACCTTGTCCCAAATCAACCAAAACATGAAACTAATATCTGGATGTGTGGACAGGCTAATACTCGATCTGTTCGAAGCTGTGACGACCAAGCTGGGAGAGGAGGAGGTAGAAGAAGAACGCGAACTCATCCGGTGGGCTGAGGGTTTGTTGGAGGCACTGAAAGCCATGTGAAGTTTCCTTCTATCGTCTCCCCATTTGTTCTTCTCATGAGTTCGACTGTAGTGCCGACCTCCTTAGCATCCAATCCGGACCGAAAGGGAAAACAAGCTCGAAAGCCCTCCCTAACCTCCCTGTTGCCAACATTGCTGCCGAAGCACAGACTCAAGGACATCGCCGGCGATCTTCCTCGCTTACATCCCTTGCAGTTCATCCCTCTCATGCCTCCGTCTCCTTTCCATACGCCACCTACGGAATCACCCCATTCCCCATTTCCCCAGTCCGGCCAGCCCATCCGTCCCTCCTCAGCGCTCCACTCACGGCACGCTTTCAACCGCGCATCCCGTCGCTCATAGCCACCTTCAAGTTCCCTTCGGATCATGTGTTCAAGGACAAGCAGCTGGTTTGGGCTTTCTCGAAACCTTCAAAGTACCCTTGGCTCGCAGCTGAGGTCGTGATGGACGACGGGAGGATCACAGCGGAGATGAGGGGCAGGAAGGCTTTCTTACCCCCTATGGTAATGGGCGAAGAAGGAGGAGAGTGGGTAGCTGTCAGGTGGTTCGATTGGTTCGGTCCTTCAAAGCGAACCTGGTCCGTCCTCCCACTTCTCCTCGTCTCTTCCTCCGATCTGTTACATTCTTCTATCATTCAATTACACGGCTCTGACTGCTTTATGATTAGGGACTGGGTACCACGCCACAACCTCCTACCCCTCTCCTCTCCCCCGACTGCTCTCGATGCCTACCTTGCCACCGAAGATGCGGTGCGGGAGGCGACAGGATACGTGGACGTGAAACTCGCCAAGCATTATCGACACATGCTCCAATCGTACAAATGGGCCGTACACGACAAAGCGTACGAGATGGGAGCTCTCAAGTCAAAAAAGGAGAAGAAGAAGACCAAACGGATCATCCCGGCCCTCTCCATCAAGAGAGGCAAAGGGAAGCGCGAGGTGGTGGATGAGAAAGCCGGTGCGGAGAAATTAGGGCTGGATAAGGGGAAGAGGAGGTTGGTGGAAGGACCGGAGAGTGAGTGGGAGAGAGTCGTGAAGCAGTGGGAGGAGATGGCGGACGGCGTGGGCAGTATCGAAACTGCTGCCGTGCCTAGGCGGGCGTTGACAAGGAGCAACACGTTGTGATTGCTTTTCGTCGGAAAGAGATTGGTCAAAGACGTCGATCGGCGTCCGCAGGCTTCAGTGAAGCTGGACAGCTTCCGAGAAGCTTTGCTTGATTATTGATTATTCCTTTGGATTGGATCTCATTCGTTTATCCTACTTGGGCTTGAGATGGACAGTTTCCGCCAATGTTGGCTCAGTTATACCGATAAAGACATTCATTCATATTGTTACCCGTACACAAGAATGGCTTAAATGTCATGGTACATTTTGCTTCTATTCGCACACCAAGTCGACTGGACACAGAAGCGGCAAGTAACACTACATTCCCTCTACATCGCTCTCCTCATCACCTATCGGACAATAGAATCAGCTGTGCACGCAACAAAAAGGGAGAATGCGCACCTGAAACCTCCCTGTTTTCATTCGCGACCTTATCCATCAAAGCCTGGAGCTCCGCATCATCGCTTTCACTGACGACTTTTGGTTTCATTTTAACGTTAAGTTCTCCTCCCGCGCCTTTAATGCTCTCTTCAATCCTCTCAATACATCTCTCCAACGTCTCAAGGGCACCCGTCTTATCGGTGGCGTTGGAAACTATGACATATAGAGGTGGAGCGACGAGTTTGATCTTTATCGGTATACTATCGGTGGAGAGGGATTCGCCAGCGAGCAGAGCGGAACGGATGGCGTCGATACCGGAGAAGGAGAAGCAGGAGACTTCGATGTCCGAACGCACTTTTACGGGTTGAGGGGTGAGACGACGGGAGATGTTTGCGTGCAATTCTTGTGAGATTTCGGGTGCGAGCTCGATACCAGCGTCGGCGTACACAGCATCGCCTTCACTGTGGACACCTTTGTTTTAGCTTTCTTTATGGGTATGAAGGGAGGGAGGGAAAGGCGAACGTGATTGATAGCTTGAACGCTTCATATGCATGTCCATACTTTCGATATAACGGCCAGGTGATCTTCTCGTTCAGCTCTTCAAGGTCCGTTCCCGTCTTCTCTGCTACGTGACGCATGATTGAATGGACGGCTTTCGATTTGTTATATCTCTCTTCGCACTTTGTGATATCTTCTGAGGAAACGCGACGCTTTGAGAGATCGATGTATCCTGTTTACCATAACACTACCATCAGTCTGATGAAATGGGCATGAAGAGGCGGGAGGGATGGAGAGTAAAACAAGCGCACCTTTCTCTTTGTCTACTCGCATTACGACGACTACCTCATTGCGTCCGACACGGATAAGTTTCTGGATCGAACGAATACGACGACGTGAAAGTTCGGAGAGGAGGATCATGCCTTCAATATTGTCGTACTCCAGCTTCACAAACCAGTCATTCAACCACGCTTGCGGTATGACACCAGAGAAAGGAAAGCGTACCAGCTTAACATAAGCTCCCATCTCCTGAATCTGCTTCACCTGCACCATCACCAGCTGGTCCACCTCAGGGAATCTTCCCGCCACGCCCAGAAGAAGATCGATCAATTTCTCTCCCAGTCGAACCAAAAGCAAGCGAGCAAAGAGACGACTCACTTTTCGTCGTAAAATCGCACCATCTTGCCTTTCCTTAGACGGTATAAAACGCTATCAGAAAAAGGGAAACAGCAAGAGAGGTTGGTCTCGTTGGTCGTAAAAAGTGGACCTTGACTCACTTCACACCCGAAGAGTCGTCTTCCCGATCAGAAACGACGAACTGACCAATCCTTGCCAGCTCGGCTCTGTCCTTATAGTCCCACCTTCATGTCTCGCGCTTCGAAAGCAACGCTCGGTCTCGCCTCTCTCTTCTGCGTGGGCACCATCTACTTTGTACACTTCCAGCAGGAACGAGAATCGGCGGTCATGTATCAAGGCGTTGTGCGCGATGCAGCACGTCGAGAAGAGAAGAAGCGTGCACGGGTCGAGGAATTTGAAGAGCAGAAGCGGTTGAGGGAGTGGTTGGAGAGAGACCAGAAGGTGGAGAGAGGGGAGGGGAGGGGAGTTATTCTCGATCCTTCGCCAGAAATGAAGGTGAAGGCTGGAGAAGAGGTGAAACTGAAGGGATGCACAAGTTGTGATTCTTAGGGATAAATAATGAGTATGTATTTATCGTTAGGTTGCCAGTCGATGTACAGTGTTGAAGAAATAAATCAGGAACGGAAATCGATATAACCCCAATCGTCCTTCTCCTTGTCTCTCCTTCCTCTTCCTCCTCCATTACTTGCATTATAATCCCCTCTACTCTCCCTCTGGCTCCTCCTCCTGTCACCGTTTCTAGGACTCCTAGGTGTTCCAGGGCTCGTCGGACTCTTGCTCTCGAAATAGACCTCTGAAGGCAACACCACACTTTTAACTCGAGTTTTCTTCTCCCTCCCATCCCAACTGCCGCTGCCGCTACCGCTACCACTACCACGCGTCAGAGGTGCGGCAACGATGGCAGGTCTGTTCATTTGCTCCCTCATGCGCATCGAGTGACTCTTCACCGCCCTCCCACTTCCCCTCCTGCTCCGTCTCTTCTCCAAGTTCTCAGCCAGGACCGTATCCTTCTCCGCTCCTTGTCCACTAAACAATCCATAGACAGTCTTGTCCTTCTTCTCATTCCTCCGCCTACAACACAACCAAACACCCGCCAGAAAGCAAAGCACCACAAAGCCTCCGACCGAGGCAATGACTGGTGTCGCCCACGACGGCCATCCTCCTCCTCCTTTCTGTGCAGGCGTGGAGGTGGATACCGAACTTCCCGTAGGTCGCACGCCGCCGATGGTCTCGGGGTCGGTGGGCTGGAAGACGGAGGAATAGGCGAGCGCAAACGGGATCTGTGTCTGGCCGTAGCCGGATGGGAAAGGGACGGTGATCGCTGGCGTGGTGAAGGAGCGCAGGGCAGGCGGTGAGTGAGAGGGATTGCGCAGGAAGTGAGGGGAGTACGGGGACCCTGAGATAGAGGCTATGGAGAGGAAGGTTGCGAGAGATGTTGTTGCTTTGTTATTGTTTCCCATTACCACAGCACAAAATGTCAATGATGGATGGAAACTCACCTGGTTCGCCGTCTGCCATTGTGCCTGGTATTTACATTATCCTCTGGACAGACCAATGTCTCTATGAGACTTCCCCTCCAAAAACCAAAAACCTATTCCTATTCCCTTTACTTCAGTCCAGCATTCCGAACTACCTTCAACTAACAGCTGACTAAACTACGGGAAGAAAATTGCAACCTTATCGAGACGAGGCTTCCCTATTTTCCTTCCTCAAGTCATCTACCAATTTCTTTTCCCAAGAACCAGTCAGCTCTCCAGCTTAATTCGATTAGTTCAGGAAAATGAGTGAACTCGCTACCACCTACGCCGCTTTGATCCTCGCTGATGAGGGACTCGAGATCACTGTGCGTCCTTCTTCTACCTCTCGTTCAAAATGGGACCATGATGGCTGACGTTGTGCTCTTCATCTGCCTTTGAACTGCGTTCTATCTGCCGGCGTTGCTTTGACTGGTCCATAGGCTGACAAAATCCTCGCCCTCACCTCCGCCGCCAAAGTCGAAGTCGAACCAATCTGGGCTTCCCTCCTCGCTAAGGTGCTTTACCACCCATTCCTTCATCTACATTACCGCTTACATCGTGTTGGGGAAATGCAGGCATTGGCTGGAAAGGACGTAAAAGACCTCCTCCTCAACGTTGGCTCAGGAGGAGGAGCCGCCGCCCCCGTTGCGGCTGGTGGAGCTGCTGCTGGAGGAGCTGCCGCTGCGGAGGCACCTAAGGAGGAGGCAAAGAAGGAGGAGGTGCGTAATTCTCTACTTTATGTATCCGGTTTTTTGACCCGTGGATGTGAACAGGAGAAGGAGGAGTCAGACGAGGACATGGGATTCGGACTTTTCGATTAAGTGTTGGGAGGAGTACATTACGATATCGCATATGCAACCATCTTGTTGTGCAACATCGAACGTTAGAGGCACAATCTGTCACATCATTGCCATTATCCTTACATTGCTCATTTATCCGCCGTGCCGACTTCTGGTAACAGATTGGAGGCCTATTGCCATGTTATGGAAACTTGAGGGCCATTGATTATGCAGGCTTCATTGGGATATGCAGCGGCAAGTTAGTGAAATGAGAGCTGAGGCTGGGCAAAAAGAGAGCTAACCCTGGCTTGGACATAGGTGCTTTGTGCAACTTCGAGGTAAGTATACTGGCGTAAGCTACAGGATCAAGAAGATTAAATGACAGGCTCAAGTGATTGAACAAGTTTAGGGCATGTTTGTGTCATGGTAGATCCAGTCATTGGCTGTCGAGCCTCAGTGAGAAAGCGAGGAACAGCGACCTAGCACACACAAAAACGAACTGACCCTTCTAATGTAATGATAAACACAGAAGCAAGCTTCGTTAGTTTTTCAGCCTAAAGATTGTATGAGCTAGAGGATCTACTGTCATAATGAAACATTTCAAGGGATCGAGCAAGTTCGGGACATTGCGCATATTAGAAATGTCGTCACGTGTGTCGACCCACAACAAAAAGAAAAAGCTGGAGTGAACTGGAGAATTCTGAACAGCTATGCCCAGGTGAAAGCGATCAAATGAGAGCTGGTTCCGACAGAGTAAAGCGAGACATCCGCTCCGGCAGCATTGTCATATTGGAGGAGAAAAATAATAGGCTGACCCTTCGATGAGGTAGGATAAACTTGGACGCAAGCGCCGCTAGTTTCTGGCATCAGACCAAAGTTCATATGAGCTAAAGGATCAAAACAAGTATGGGGATGTTTCAAAGGGATGGAGCAAGTTCTGGGCACCCCGCACATTACGTAGAAGTGCAAAGAGAATGAGAGCAGAGCAGAGGGCGAAACATCAAGTCATTCCTCATTGCAAGACAACGAGATATATGACTGGCTTCCTTTCAAGTAACCCCAGGTATTCTTGCGATCTATAAAAGCGAAGACACACTGATCCCTGCTCGAGAGAAGGTGTTGTGGGCTTATCTTATGCGCAACGAAAAGCAGCCGGAAAGGTTTCTGAGCTGTGATGGACCCTACTGAAGCTGAAGCTTCTGGACGCTGAACATCATGATGCTGAACAGCTAGACCAAAAGAGGGACTTGTATGAAAAGGAAAAGCAATGCTGACCTTCAAGAGAAACTCAGGATGGGAACCCAAGTGTGCAAGGCTTGAGTTGCACTGAATTAAGAGCTACAAGATCGGGAGGATAATGTAACCGTTTCGCGGAATGACACAAGTTCAGGTGAATATACATAATCCTGGTCGGTCTACTAAGTAGTGGTCAAAGAATTTTAGTAGACAACGAAAACGGTCACTCTTCCTTAAAAGCTCCTGTTCTGTGATGCTCTGCTCATAAACGTGATGAAGGCCTGAAACAAAGAGCCGATGATGATACAAAATGCTGTCAGCTTCCCAGAAGCTCTGAAACATACACTGATCCTTGAAAAGTTCACTTAGCTAAGATGTTCTAAGCTCCTCTCGGCAGTGTGTTACCTATATGATACCCGTGGCATTTCAGCCCTTCCGAGCTGAACTGGATAGTTTGAAAAGATGTTCAAGCCAGTAAAAAAGACCAAACCGGCTGGCAGATCACATTGGAGGCTGGGACAAACGAGTTCAGCAATAGAGAAGATTAGTAGCGCATCTTCAGCGTCTCCCGTTCGTGAAAATGATTTACGAGGCTTCTTGACCACACAGAGCAAAAAGAGCTGGCCCTCTGGCAGAGAGAAAGAACCATTGGATTCTTGTAACCTGACCTGAAACCTTTACAGTCCCATTATGGATTCATCAGCTATAGGACCAATAGCAGTTCATGGCTTTTTCAAGCGAAGGTGCAAGTTTTGGAGCCATATATAGGATCGTCGAGCTCTTAGCAAGGTTTGTACATTGGTACGTAGGTCTGTCTGCTTCACGGGTGGAGGTCATGTTTGAAAATCTCGGAAAATAACGCGAGAGAAGGCAGGCT